>CM046882.1:346184564-346422064 GCA_025667525.1 Glebionis coronaria
GGGTGTCATTAGGGTGGATCGAAGAACAAATGGCATACAAAGCATCGATCATAATTATATGATTTTGAAATATAAACTAATACAAACATTAATTTAGTACAATCGTTTAAATCATTGAATATCAATTGTTACAAATATCCCAGTAAAAGATATATCCCCAGACATTTTATGCTCCTAAATGATGCTCAATTCCATGCTCAAATAATCCAGCTTAATTTCCTGAGAAAAAACATGCTTAAAACAGTCAACCTAAAGTTGCTGAATTCATAGAGTTTTGTAAAATCATGGTTTAGGACTGTAAATTGTCCTACATAGTGTTGTACAATATTTGATGTAAAAGTCAAGTTCAGAGTTTCCAAATATTCCATATTGTGATGTATTACAGTATAAAATTAAGTTTAGGAACGCAAACATTACAGACAGTATGATTGCACAAAGCTATATACTATGAAGTAATTACATTTCTCCTATTGCTCAAAAACTAAAGCTTAACTCTCCATAGTTCTCAACAGATGAGAACCCGGGGGCCTTACAAAAAGGCGCCAAAACCCAGTTCCAACATGATATACATTTGTTGTCCTGGCCAAGGCACAGTGAGCGCTATTCACCCAGATAGGGATCGTCAATCCCAAATATATCTATTTATAACATTCGGGCAATTACAATAATTTAACAGTTTCTACAATAGGCAAATGTAATTAAAGCCAACAGATCAGTTTGCGTTCTATAAAATAACTTACCGTCACATTATGAAAACAAGTTACAATTACTGAATAGCATGTCTCCCCCCTCGCGGGTTAGTAAAAAATTAAAATGCGAGGCTATGAACTCACCTACATAATACTGCTTGAGGATGATCAAGTATACGAATCACAAAGCACACAGTACATCTAATACCTAAGTAATTGAGTAGGTCTCAGTATATGTATAAATAATAAATGCATGCAATTAATTAGTCGTACGTTTATTCTCGTTATTAATATATAGCACAGTATGTTTAATTATTATATATATATATATATATATATATATATATATATATATATATATATATATATATATATATATATATATATATATATATATATATATATATATATATATATATATATATATATATATATATATATAATATATATATATATATATATATATATATATATATATATATATATATATATATATATATATATATATATATATATATATATATATATATATATATATATACATATATATATATATATATATATATACATATATATATATATATATATATATATACATATATATATATATATATATATATATATATTGTTAGGACGATGGTTAAGTGTGCATGTCGTTCGTTTACTGTTCCCGTGTACCCCCATTGTTTAAAGATGTATAATATTGTAACCTTTGTAAATAAATTATTAAATTTTTTAAATAATTTATTATATTCCAAAAATAATGAATAAGGAATCATTAGTAATTAATCCCGATTTAAAACATGTTTCCCATTGGTAAAAATATAAGATTTATATTCCAAAAACTATTAAAATAGTCCTTCGTGTACCAACAGTGGCTTATATAAGCTAACAGTGGGTACTTTAATGAAAACAGTGGCTACATTATAAAAACAGTGGGTAATATTTAAGGAAGCAGTGGGTATAAAAGAAGACAGTGGCTAGGTTAGGCTGCCAGTGGCAACAGTAGTAATATAATAACTAACAGTGGCAACAGTAAAGCTAACAGTGGTAACTTTAAAGTTATCAGTGGAAACTTTAAAGCTAACAGTGAAACTTTAATGTGACGGTGGAAATAATACAACTAACGGTGGTAATAATACTACATGCAGATTTATGTTACAACCTAAACATACCCCTATCGTTACAATTCTGAATCTAACATGTACTTATCGTCATCAGCAGTCCCAAACATCCCCTAAGCCTGTTGTTAACCCCAAACAACCCCTAATAAGATTGAAACACCCCCGAAGCTGATGTCCCAACATCCGATCCAAAAACCATGCATGTTACTCCCAACAGCAGATCCAAACACCCCTCTGTTGGGTCTACTAGATGTAGATCTTACAACCTGTCAGGACCGGTGAATGACTTCTGTAATCACAAGTCAAATCACAAAGAGACTCTATACACAATATGAATGTAGAATGTAAATATAAACAAGAGAAACAGAATAACTATAAAGACTTGATCCTTTCTAAGGATTTCTAATATTGATAAAGACTAGAACTACGTTTTGTGAAGGTGTCCATAACCCTTCTGCCTAAGGTTCCTTTTATACTACAAGGAAACCCTAATACATCATTAATGAAAACGTGTAAAACTGATATGCATATCCTTTCCTAACATATCTCATGCATATCCTAACAGAATATTAAGTAAATAATAAAGTTTGACTTCGACTAGGACCAGGAGCAGGACTTGCTCCTACTACGACTAGGACCAGGAGGAACTACATACCTCCTAGTCTACCTATTACATATAACTATTACAATGGTCCTAACAATCCTCCCCTAAACTTGAATTTGACCTGTTGAGTTCAAGTTTCCTGGAAAAAACGTCAAAGAAAGCCCGAGGATTGTATCAGCAAAACAAATAGCAGCATCAACAAGATAAGAATCAGAAGAACAGCCGCAACATAAACACTAAAAACTTCTCCAAAGCTTGTAACAAATCAGCATCAGATTGAATCTTTTCAGCAACATGAGCAGATTTGATGAGCCTTTACCAAGTAGCTGCTCGCTCTTGGGCTAGCCAGTCATTCTGGTGGAATAAACATCACCCTGGGAGACTAGAACCCAGCCCAACTCTTAGAACGTGAATCATTGGTGAGTGGGAGTACCCTGATGATTTTAGGCAAATCATCACAGCCGTCAACGGATTTGATGCGTCTTTACCAGAAGCCGTACCCCTCTGGACTCGCCAACTCTTAGCAATGAAGCATCGGTGAGTTGAACACCCTATAGCTTTAAGCAAGCTATTACAGCTATCAACGGATTTGATAAGATCTTTACCAAGAGCCGTACCCCCTTGGATTAGCCACTTTTCAGTCCAAGACTATGGCAAGTGAAAACCATCCAGTTTTGGGTAACCTGGCAACCATCAACGGATTTGAGAATCGCACCAGGAGCCGTACCCTCAAGGTGAATCAACTTTTTCTTGTCGATGAGACATGGTAAATTGAGAACCATTTGTTGTGTGGACCGCGTCCAACACCAAGTGAAACCAAGTACCAAAACAAACTTCAAACCAGGAACCACATTTTGAACCAGCCAAGGGATATTATGTACAAGTATAAAAGCTAAACTGTGTTAAAGTATAAGCAGATATTATATAAAAAGTATTTTTTTTTTTAGTAGTTTGTTTGTCTTATATATTTTTTTTTTAACTATAAAGAATAAAAGTCACCAATCACTATACATATTGGTGAAAAGAATCAAAATAAGAACAAAAATTCAAAGTATAAGCACTTACAACCCAATCACCTTACACACCAGAAGCTGCCCTCTTATCCGCTAACAACCGTGCTTGAATACCCTCTACCAAAGCTGTGGCCATACTCGACTCATTTCCAGAAGGAGCAGTAGAAATCTGCAAGTGACTTGCCAGCATTGCTTCCATGGAAGAAATAGTCAAAGGATACACAACATCCATCAACATAAACACCACATGACCAGAACCTAACTCCAACACATGAACTCCACATCCAGCATAAAGCTTCCAGCGAATAATCTCCCATTGCATTTGATCCTTCCATACGCCCAAAGGAGTAGCAGATGGAGGAGGATCCAACATAAGCTTGAGATCGGCCCAAAGACGGATACCAGGCCAGGAAGACACCGCCATGGGGTTAAACGGCATACTAGAATCAACAAGCCCAAACAACGCCATAAGATCCATACGATCAGCCCACGATAACACACCCTGCAAACCCGTGACCATTCGCACAGTCCCATCACTCAAAGTAATCCGATGGGAGACGCCACCAGGAAGTGTTGTAGACCTCTCAACCGTATAACTCGTAATGCTTCCATTGCCCAAAGGTAAGTCAGAATCGCTATCCGAAGCTGCATCAATTAAGTTCTCAGGATCACGCTTCTCAAAAGGAACTGATTTACCGCGGCGAACACGACGAGTAAGTTTCTGGCGAGTGGAACGTCGAGGCGTGGGATCCGAAGGAGTGGATTCAACCTTTACTGTAACTTCAGCAACAGCAGGAGGAGCAGTAGAAGTAGACTCATGAACATGTCCACCCAAAGAACCACTAGGAGCTGCATCAGAAGTAGGATTAGGTTGTGTTGCAGGAACTTGTGGTGATGCAGATGGCACATCAGATGTAGCAGCAGTAGGTATGGTGGGATCAACAAAAGCGCTTGCAGGAACATGGATGGTGGTAGTAGGAACAGGTGTGGTGGTGGAAGCATGAGTGGTGGTGGTAGTAACAAAGATGGTAGTAGCAGGACCAGCAGTAGAACCAATAGGAGCAACCAAGGGTGTAGTAGAAGGACCAACAGAAGTAGCAATAGAACCAGAAGGACTACCATCAGAACCAGGAGTGGGTACAGACGAAGGACCAGTAGAATCAGCAGGCATAGAAGCAGTCACACCACGAGGATGGTAAATAAATCTTTCCGGAATGGGTTGGCTCTGACGCTTCACCATCTTCTCATAAAGGACCTTAAGCTCATCAAATGTCAGAGCTCGCACCCGATTCCAAGACCACGGAGCATTGAAATGAGCAGCAGATTGATATTTCACGTAACGTTGCATCTGCTGGCGATGCTCAGTCCGAGAGAGAGGTCTGTTCCTTCGCTGTTTCTTTAGTTCTTCAGCAAGAGCCAATTGATGTTTACGCATCAGCACCATAGCACGTGGAATACAATTGTGTTCATCAACATCATCACCCAACAGATCTTTAAACTGAGCATAATCCCGAGTGAGAACAGTCAACACTTGCATCCATTCACCATCAGTCCAGTGCATAGCATCATGCTGAATTTGCGCACGTCTTCGCTCTCGAAGCTCTTCCTCAGCAGCCCTATCCTCCTCATCAATCTCAGCCTGAACCCGACGAGCAGCCTCTTCACCAAGTCTTTCTTCTTCAAGCTGTCGACGAGTGCGCTTGCGGGTGGGAGATGGAGAATCAGTCATTGGAGCTTTTCCCTTCGGATCATGAGAGGGACCAGCATGAGAACCAGCAGCAGCAGCATCAGAATCACCACCCATAGAAGGGGGAATAGCACTAGAAGAAGGAGCATTAGAGGACATTGGAGGACCGGGCAGATCATCATAAACTTTATCAGCAAAGGCAGCCTTTGCCAGCAACGTCAAGCCATCCTCAACATTCTCCGCACCCTCATCCTCAGAATCTGAAAGAACCACATGCTTCTTGCGACGACGTTGTTGATTCTCCAATACCTTTATACGATCGACCAGAGGAAGAACAAAATCCCTTGTGAGCTTCCGATGTTGGTTCAAGTCAGCTTCCAAACAAAGCATCCTCTCATGGTACCTGTGCATAAGATCTAGCAAAGATGTCAGTGTATTAGGCTCCTCCGCCTGCCCACCAAGAGAACTTGGTTCAGGGAAAGCATCACGGGAGCCCGAAGCAACATTTGGGTCAACCTGTGGAGAACTAGCAGCAAACGGGATATCAGTCGAGTGTGGGGCAGGGCTAGGAGGTGGAGTCGCCACAAATGGAGACTGGTGTGGAACGGAGGAAGGACCAGCCTTGGAAGGAGATGGTTTTTCAACCACCACTTCCTCAACTAGCTCCTCCTCTACCACAGGAATGTCACCACCAGTAGGAGCCTCCTCCTCCTCCATGGGGTCATCATCTAACACAACCAACTCAGGAGCCTCCTCCTCCTGACATATAGGACCCTGAGCCAACCCCATCATGGCTTGAGTCAGGGGCCTCCAATCCCCAGTAAACCCATTCATCATATTGTAATACACTTTCGCTGTTAGTTTAGATGGTACATGCTCAGCCTTATCACGTGGAATGCAAACAAGTATTTGTTGAATAAACCTAGGGTACATAAGAAATTTCTTCCTAGAACCAGCAGTTGACAAATTACTAGCCATCCCCTCAAATAAATAATGGGAAAAATTAAACACTCTACCCTGGGCTAAACATATAAGACCAGTAGCCAAAGGAGTAGGAAACGCATCCCAACTCCCCGACTTGGGACTCATACAATGGATTAAATAGTGAACCAGAAGCTTCCATTGAGGGGAAAACCTATTCTTTTGGAAGTTAAACTTCCCCCCATGTTCATAACCTATGGCAGCCATACCCTCTAATACTTCCGAATTGGGAAGTGATACAACACCCCCCTCATCCTGAAGATGAAGAGAAGAGCGAATAGACGCTTCAGTGACCACATAAGCACGTCCATCTATGGTAGCATGGAGTGCTCGTGGACGTCCAGCCACATTCACAAGCTTAGCAGACGCCCAAAATTGACGTACCACGCTATCATATATGGTAGGACAAACAGTAAATGCAAACCTTAAGTTTGAAGCTTCAATAAACTCCAAGATATCAGCAAAATGTTCACGATTAGGACCATCACCCAGATAAGCAACACGATTATGAGCAGTTTGATAAGCAAGAGCAGCCATGGATCTTGATGAATGGATGGAAGAAGGATTTGGATTGGGATGTAAGGAGTAGAAGCGGTTTTTGTGTGTGTTTTAATTGTAATGAGTGAGTCAAGGGTGTATGTTGACCATATAGGAAGAAAGTAGTAACTGTTCATTGACCCCTATTAATGGGGGGTTGCCCTTTCAAATTAAGCCATAATGGCATACTAACCACTTGCCCTTTTTAACATATAACTTACCCCCAATTTATTTGGTGAATTCAAACTTGTAAATATCAGAATTGGAAGCGTTGACCAAAAGTCAAAGTGCACAATAGTCAGACCAGGAGCAAAACGTGATTAACAAAGGACAAAAAGAATGAACAGTAGCCAGACCAGTACCAGTACCAAGAATCAAACACCAATAGACATGGAAGGATTGTAAACCACCAGAAGGCAACCAAGCACAACTAGAAGCTGACCAAGGTGGACCAGAAGCCAGTCATATAAGGCCATATCCACTAGAAGAGAGCAAAAATCCTCCATCAGAAGCACCACACACCATCATAGCCAAGAAATTATGTTGTTAAATTCTATGAATACGTTAGACTGACCTAATATGTACACAAAGCCTCCCCTTAGGCCTTGCCTCCCCTCAATCCTAGACCTCACGGATTGACCATCCCAATATGAACCACCAAGTGGTTAAACCGAGGACCATCAAAAGCTTTAGTCAGCAAATTAGCAACATTGTCATCCGTATGAACTTTAAGAACCTGTATCAGCTTCTTCTCATTCGCATCGCGTATAAAATGATGCCGAATCTCAATATGTTTCGTCCGCTGATGAAATACAGGATTCTTCACAATACAAATAGTGCTTTGATTGTCAATAAAAATTTTGGTGTTCATAAAATTGAACCCATAGTCCAACATCTGATTTTGGATCCATAAAACTTGACCACAGCAACTAGCAGCAGCTACATATTCAGCTTCTGTGGAAGAAGTATCTACGATTGTCTGTTTCTTACATTGCCATGAAATAAGCCGACGACCCAAAAATTGACAACCACCAGTAGTAGACTTCCTATCATTATTAGCACCAGCATAATCACTATCACTGTATGCTTCAAGAACAAAGGGAGATTCTCTAGGATACCATAGACCCAATTTAGGTTGAGCCTTGATATACTTGAAAATCTTCTTCACTGCATTTAAGTTCGAAACCGTTGGAGTCACCTGGTGTCTAGAACAAGCACTTACTGCAAACATAATGTCCGGACGTGATGCAGTCAAATACATGAGAGAGCCAATCATAGACCTGTACATATGAACATTTACCGGTGGATCTGGCTCATTCTTAAGTTTGATTTTAGCAACTTCATAAGGAGTTGCTGCTGGTCTAAGAGGATCCATGTCAAACTTCTGAAGAATCTCATGAACATATTTGTCTTGACTGATGAAAATCCCATCCGATTGTTGCTTGACCTGAAGACCAAGAAAAAATGACAGTTCTCCCATGGCACTCATCTGAAATTCGCCTTTCATCAAGTGTTCAAACTCATCACACCATTCCTTCCTTGTAGAACCAAAGATAATGTCGTCCACATAGACCTGAACAAGGATAATATCCTTGGAATTCCGCCGAAGAAATAGTGTTTTGTCAATAGTACCTCTTCTATAGCCATTCTTTAACAAGAAAGTGGAGAGTCGCTCATACCAAGCTCTAGGAGCCTGATGTAACCCATAAAGAGCCTTGACCACCTTGTAGACTTTCTTGGGATGAAGTGGATCAACAAACCCCTTAGGTTGAGTAACATATACTTCCTCGTCAAATTTTCCATAGAGAAATGCACTCTTGACATCCATCTGGAACACCGTAAAGCCAACATACGAAGCAAATGCCAAAAACAGACGAATGGCCTCTATCCTGGCAACAGGCGCAAAGACTTCAGTATAATCAATGCCCTCAATTTGAGTGTGTCCTTGTGCGACAAGCCTAGCTTTATTCCTGACAACAATTCCCCGTGCATCCTTCTTGTTTTTGAGAATCCATTTGGTATTGATAGCTGTCTTCCCATCTGGTAAGTCAACCAGAACCCAAACATTCTGAAACAAGAATTGCTGCATTTCCTCCTGCATAGCCTCCACCCAACTTTGATCCTCAAGAGCATGAGAAACAGACCTAGGTTACACCTGTGAAAGAAAACAAGCAAACAAACAGTGTTGAAAGTCCGTATGATTATTACGCTTTTGATCCTCAATATAGCCCACAAGAGCATGATGATCAGACGAGGCCTTCTGCTGCATTCTGCGTGTCTTGACGGTAGAACCAGGATCTCCAATAATTTGAGTGGTAGGATGGTCTTTATGTGGTTGCAAGACTGGATTGGAAGAAACCTCCACTTCTGGTGCCAAGTTATTGAGATCACCAACAAAATCAGCATCATATGAAGCATTTTGGAAAATCCCGTCTACCGGTTGTTTATGTATATCATCCAGTTTGGTAGAAGACTTCTTTTCATGATTCCCCAAATCAGAAGGACTGGAGAAACGTGTATTGGAAGCAGACTCACTAGCCGGAGTACCAGTAGGTGAGTGACTAGCACTAGGAGCAAAAGCTGGAGTACCAGGAGCAACTTTGTTAGTAGGCTCAACCAAGGGAAACTCAAAACTACCTTGAGCCGCTGCTTTATTAGCTTCTTGTTGTTGCTTGAGAAGAGTATCAAGAGCTGCTTGGGAATCCTGTACATCCAATGGAGTTGCATCACTAGGAGGAGTAGGAGAAACCGTGGTGGAATAGGATGGAACCACAAAAATGTCTTCCTCATCATCTGAATCAGAAAGACTAGAAGGAACATCAGTACTTGAAGTTGCAAACACTTGTGGTCCTGCATCATGGTTAGTTTTGAAACGAAAATATCCTAACGAATCACTAAGATAATCAAGATCAAAATACCATTCTGGACCTGTTCCTTGTATGTTTGTCTTCTCCTCAAAATACCTAAGATTAATAGTTTCAATTATCCGTTTGGCTTGAAGATTGTAGACTCGATACGCCCGAGAATGAGCTGAATATCCTACAATATATCCTTCATCAGCCTTGCCATCAAACTTCCCCAAATAGTCACTAGTATTCAGAATGGTGACTGGACACCCAAAAGGCTTCAAATGAGCAATATTTGGAACTTTGCCCGTGAGCAGCTCATAAGGTGTTTTCTTGTGTGGATTGGTAATAGACACCCTATTCAAAACATAACTTGCAGTATTAACAGCTTCTGTCCAGAACATGGTCGGAAGCTTGGAATCGGCAAGCATAGTTCTTGCTGCTTCTATTAGTGTCCGGTTCTTTCTTTCTGCCACACCATTCTGTTGAGGAGTCCTAGCAGCACTATAATCTCTTTTAATGCCCTTAGCATTGCAAAGTGCGATGAGGTCTCTATTTTTAAACTCGGTTCCATTGTCGCATCGAATACCTTTAACTTTCTTGGACAACTGATTCTCTATCAAGGTAAGAAAATCTCGAAGAATTGAGTAGGTCTCACTTTTGGCAGCCATGAAGAACACCCACGCAAACCTGCTATAACCATCAGTGACCACCAAACAAAATTGCTTGTGGTCAATGCTTCTGATGGACGTAGGACCAAATAAGTCCATGTGTAGAAGCTGCAATGGTTCAGTAATAAGACTTAAAGCAGTAATGGCTTTGAAGGATGCTTTGTGTTGTTTGCCTTTGCTGCAGGCAATACAATTTATATCATTTCGAAACGTCTTGGGAGGTAGACCAGAGACCAGATTCATATTGGTAAGTTTGTGAATGGTCTTGAAGTTCACATGTCCCATCCTTCGGTGCCATTTAGTGGCTTCATCTTTTGAGGCTTTTGCAACCAGACAGGCTAGTTGACCAGTAGGGTTGACGTCATTCAACTTGATACTATATAGATTGTGTCTTCTAGGAAGTCTGAGTAGAACTTGTGAGTCATCCGGAAGCTGAAAATCTTTGGAAAGCACAAGTGCATCAGTATCGGTGAAGAGTACAAACTGCTTCTTGTCACAAATCTGAGAGACCGATATCAAGTTGAAGTGTTGAAGTGCTTCCACATAGTAGACCTGCTCAAAATTAAGATTTGGTGTCTTTATCGTTCCTTTGCCAGTGATTCTGCCTTCACCTCCACCAAAATAGACCTTGCCTCCATAAAATGGTACAAAGTTAGAGAGAAGGCTTTTATTTCCAGTCATGCTCCTGGAGCAACCACTATTAACAATGCCTAGACTAGGATCCTGGTATGGAGTAACCTACAACAACAAGATAATAACAATGCAAAAGTTAGTGTCTTAAGGGGACCCAAACCTTTTCAGGTTTGAGCCTGCCTTGTGGATCATTAGAAGAATGCCGAGAAGATTGATGAGATCCACTATTGTTTCTTGGTTGTCTATGCATCATATGGGTATTGTTATTGAACCAAGAACAACCTGCTGAGGGCTTAACAGCAGTTCCCATGTTTCCCATACCAAAAAACGTGTGGTCTAAATTATGCGGATAGTTTGGATTAAAATTTTGAAAATAATTACTGGTTGTTTGAAATCCACTATCACTCCAATAATTAGAGGCGTAAGGAGAGGATACTCTAGAAGTATTAAAAATTGGAGCACTAGGATTAAGTCTTCTAGAAGCATATGAAGCAGTTCCTGGTGAACCAGGAGCAGGAAAAACATGATTAACAGATGCATGTGTGTCATAATAATCACAATCTTTAATTAAATGAAAGGAACTGCCACAAGCAAAACATGTTTTGAAAGACCTTTTATTAGAATGAGACTGTTTCATACTGCCTACTTTATTACACACATTTCTAGGAAAAACATTCTTCCTAGGACTCAATAAACAAGGACCAGACACACGTGACTTGACATCAAGTTTTTCTTCATACATCCTAGCACCAGTAGCAGCATGTTCATTTGACTTGGAACTTGTTGGTCTTGACTCTTCACTTGAACCATTAGATGCAGAGTCACCGGCTTTGTCACTGAAAGTACATGAGACAAAGTCGTTAGTATTAGTAGAACTTCTTGGGGACTCAAGAATCTGTGATCCATCCTAGTCATTATGCCATGAGGTGGGCATGAAAGTTCCAGTAAGAGGAGGAGGGACAGCATGCATTTCTGCTGCTGGTTTAAACCTATTGTAACTAGGTTTGCCCTCATCCTCTTTGTCGGCATCAAAGACGCTTGAGAAAGATAAATCAAATACATCTTCAGAATCAATATATTTTTCAAATCCTGAGCCTCTTTTAGTTCTGCCAGACATGCTACTATCAATTAATTTTGAAAGATTTTTAGGTGCCTTTTGCCATTTGTCAAATCTTAACATTGTAGCATCTAATTTAGCTTGCATCTCCTCTTTTTCTTTGATACTAGCATCTCTTTCAGTTTCTGTATATTTAAGCATATTTGTAGTGTTTTCTAAATCAATGCTTAGTATCCTGATTTTATCCTCATACGCACGTTGTGTATCTTGTAACCACTTCTTTTGTTGTTCCAATGTGTTTAATGACGCTTTATAGGCTTGTACCTCTAAAAAATACTTATCATTTTGATCATTTACTTCATTAAATTGGGACAACAATTCTGTATATTTATCATGACAACCAAGAGGACAATGTTGTACCTGAGGTGAGATGCCCATAAGAGCAAACTCTTCTGCTTCTTCTGCATCAGAGAGATTCCCAGCAATCATTGCCAACACATCAGTCGAGGATTCCACTGATTCCAGAGTAGAAGCCTGATGATCATTCCAGTTGACCATAGAGTCAACAGATACCAATGCCTTCCTGTCATCTTTAACCTCCTGAACCTTGAAAGCGGAGTACCTGCTCTTCTCCTGATCATTCTTGCTAGGGCACTCTCTTGCAAAGTGACCCTGTTGCTGGCAGTTATAGCACCGTACCTTGCTTCTATCGAATCTTGCTGGCTCCCGAGGGTTGTAATTAAACTTCCTTCCTGCTTTCTTCTCAAACTTGTGAACCCTAAGAGTAAGCATGGCCATCTGCCATTTAAGATCTATCTCATCCAGATCAAGCTTATCAATCTGTTTGAAGTCATCAAAAGCAAGTTGTTGTTCAGCAGTAACATCAGCCACAAAAGAGTGAAGAACAGCTTCTACCATACTACCAGACTTGGCAGCAGGATCAGGAACAGAAGACATGGGACTAGATGCATATGACATGGCACCAGTATGCTGAATAGTATGCTGGGGAGAGACAGTATTGCTCGGGCTACTTGCATATGACATGGGACTAGATGCCATAGAGCTCACAAAGGCTGAATTAGCAGGGGTGGGAAAAGAGTCACTCGGATATCCTCTCACATGAGGTTCGAATGTTCTGAGCCTATGAAACAAATCATCAAAACTGAGATAATCAAGCCCACCTTTGGCTTTAAGAGAGATTACCACCTGGTTCCAAGAGTAGGGTAAGGCTTTAAGAAACCTTGCATTAACATCACCATCATCAGGCTTGGACCGAAGTTGATTCAACTGGCTCAATATCTTCTGGAACCTATCATACCCTTGATTCAGACCTTCAGTTTCTGAGATTTTGAACTCTGTGAATTCATCTCTCAGCATGGACCTTCGCATTTTCTTTGACTCCTCATTCCCGCCGAACCTTGCTTTTATGCCATTCCAGATCTCTCGGGCATCATCCAAATGGTAGAAGTCACCCATGTGATCTTCAGGAAGAGATTGAAGCAAAATTGTTTTTGCTTTTACCTCCTTCTGAATAGCGATGATTTCCTCATGAGTTTTAGGGTCAAGAAGAGTAATATTACCGTTCTTGTCTCGTCCAGTAAGCTTTCTGCTGTTTCCATTCAGAATGATCTTCCAAAGATCTTGATCAGTGTTGGTGATCCACCATTCCATCTTCATTGCCCAGTTATCATATTCACCCTTCTTCAGAAGAGGGAATTTTCCATTCGTGTTGGAGACCGTAGCCACGATCTGCTGAGGTTGCACAATTTTAGGAGTGCCTTCTTCTCCTGTTTGAGTAGAAGTTGAGGCAGACATGATAAACAGATTGTTAGTAATAAGAGAACTTGATTCTGCTTGTATAGAGACCCTCCCAGTCTCTGATACCACTTGTTGGGTCTACTAGATGTAGATCTTGCAGCCTGTCAGGACCGGTGAATGACTTCTGTAATCACGAGTCAAATCACAAAGAGACTCTATACACAATATGAATGTAGAATGTAAATATAAACAAGAGAAACAGAATAACTATAAAGACTTGATCCTTTCTAAGGATTTCTAATATTGATAAAGACTAGAACTACGTTTTGTGAAGGTGTCCATAACCCTTCTGCCTAAGGTTCCTTTTATACTACAAGGAAACCCTAATACATCATTAATGAAAACGTGTAAAACTGATATGCATATCCTTTCCTAACATATCTCATGCATATCCTAACAGAATATTAAGTAAATAATAAAGTTTGACTTCGACTAGGACCAGGAGCAGGACTTGCTCCTACTACGACTAGGACCAGGAGGAACTACATACCTCCTAGTCTAACTATTACATATAACTATTACAATGGTCCTAACACCCTCTTCCTACTGTAAACCATAGATCTAAACGTCCCCTTCTGTCGGCTACGTTTTTCTATCAGCATATCCAAACAACCCTTGTGGGGTTTTCTGCTTAAACCAAGCACCCCTCGCAGGTGGTTATGCTCACAACGACACCCCTTTAACCTCGGATCATCAACAAACACCCTTGCATGTTGCTCTCACCCGTAGATCCAAACATACTCGTATGAATCTATGCTAACCCACGCACCCTTATGTATTTTCTGCCCAAACCAAACGCCCCTTCTATGGTCGCTGTATATAAGTCCAAAACAAACACCCTCTGTTGGTGGTCCCGAAAAGTGGTGATGGTCACGAGGTGATGTGACAGTGGTGGTGGCTGCGTGGTGATGGAGAGACGGGATGGTGGCTGTTAGCCATAAAAGTGGGTGGCGACTGGTGGTGGCGTGATGGTCTCAACAGTGGCGGCTGAGCCACTATTTTGAATATATGGTGAAGTGGTTTAACTTGGTGGTGATAAGGAGTAACAGTGGCAAATCTGGACGTTGGTGGCTGTTGGTGGGGGTGGTTTGCGGCGAATAGTGGCTGGGCAAACAATGGTCGACAGTGGCTGGAGGTGATGATAACACGGCGGCCGAAAGTGGTACTGATGGTGGTGTGGTGAGGATCGAGTGATATTTTCATGATTAGTAGAGATATATGATAGATCTACTCGCTTAATTATTTTGATTGGCAGTGGCAGTTGATTTCCGGAGGCCGGAATTTCTCGCCGGAAAAAGGGTGGCACCGAAATTTATAGGAGAAGTGTGTGTTTTATTATTAGGTTTAGAGTTTGTGTGAAATGAGAGGAAACCCTACGTCTACTTTTAATATGAATTAGTTAAATACAAAGTGGAAGGCTTCCCATACTATGGGGACTAAAATGTAATTTTTATTATAACCTTCATTAATACACGGTTCGGGATTCGTTCGTGTAATATAAAATTTGATTCGTCTTACGATAATTGCGCCATTGATTTTAAAATGATTTCTTCAGCAAAATGAAGTATTCATATGACTTATACTTATGAGTAAAGTGTGCGTTCATTTAAATGATGATTATTTATCGTCTTAATAAGTATATCATTTTAATAAAAATAAGTGTATCGTTTTAATAAAAATAACTACTCCTTAAATTTCTTCGTATATTTTTACAATGAAATACTGAACAATTTAATAAATCTTTTTATCAAATATCTCGCAACAATAAATTATGAAATTAAAATTTTAAACTGTCGGTATGCAGATTGTGCGACCTTTCAGAGTGTATGTATTTTATTTGTCCATGTTTTAATTACAAAGTAAATGTCATGTAATTACTTGTAAAAGCATATAAGTATATAAGTACACTCAAAACATGTTCATATATATTATGGAAATATAGTGCATAAGAAATGTTCTAGTATCATTGGGTAAACTTTTATTACATTTTATCATGGTAAAATCATGGATTTTACAGCACCACCCCGTTATTTTAGCTTTGTCCTAAAAGCTATTAAAAACGTTGTCATCTGTTAAGTGTATAGATGTCATAGATCTAAAGGTTCGTCTTAGACATGCTCAGAAACGAATGGTGCCAACGATGTAAAGAGATCGTTATCTGGATCGCTCTATACATCCGATTGAGCAGTATCTGGGTGTTGCTATCATTACGGATGGACAGATTGGTAACAGTTAGTAGAACAATCAGATGACAATTAAAAGAGGACAATCTAGGAAGTTGTCAACTCTGAAAAGTCGATGTAGGGTTAACTACACTTAGTTGGTTAAAATCATGACAATCGATGTTCATTTTGAAACCTACAGCCAAGATTTGAGGTCGGAGAGGGTTCCGGGACTGGACATGCTGATCCTGTCCAAGCACAGATTGTTGCTCTGGCCGCGCGCCAAGAGCAGGACATGTCGGATGT
The DNA here is from genome assembly GCA_025667525.1 of Glebionis coronaria. Lineage (NCBI taxonomy): Eukaryota > Viridiplantae > Streptophyta > Magnoliopsida > Asterales > Asteraceae > Glebionis > Glebionis coronaria. The sequence goes on from CM046882.1 coordinate 346,200,693, forward strand.
CCACAACCTGTTGACAGTAGGCCATGCATGGTACATTGTCATGCATGAGCGCATAGACTCTCTCTTGGACCATATGGACATAAACCCAAACAGCACAAGGTGTCCAGGCAACGACCGACGAGGCCTTGCCGTGGTTGTTGGAGGGGAACTACTACCTCCATCAGCATATTCACACCTTGGAGGGCCTTCAGCATCAGATCCACATTTCTCTCACTGCACAGGAGCAGTCCTCGTCCACCTTCTATGATCTTGCAGTTATTTGTCATGATGGAGTGGCAGCAGAGACCGCCTACCTTCAAGGAGTCGTTGGAAGACTTCGATCCCATTTGCTGACTGCACTCTGTCTGCTTAGGGAGTCCCGATTGGCTATACAGGCATTATAGAGTACCCTGTCAGTACCTGCAGCCTCACCAGCCCCCACCAGCATCAGCCACATCCAGCAGACCTGTTAGGCAGGATTTGAGTAGATGTACTAGATCTCTTGTACATCATGATAAGCTTTTGGGTTGTATTCCAGCTATCACGCACATTTCACGAGTCATTTGAAATAGAAATCATTCATCAAAACACAATAAGTCTTGTGATGATATATTGTAACGGTGGTCTGTTAAAATATAGTATGATGAACGATAATAATAATGAAGCCGGCGGCGTGTGTAAAACCCAAATTTTAGGGGTTTTACACCACCCACCCGTTATTTTAGCTTCGTCCTCGAAGCTTAAAATAAAGTTACTCGTCCAGGGAACAAGTGAGGGCACTTTTCGTTGAACGTATAGTCTTGTGAACTCAAGTTTTAAGTTTACAAGATTTGATAAAATAGGAGAAGCTCCTTTTAAGTCTTGGTTTTACTTAGATGTGCCTCCGGGGCCCCAGTGTGTCTCGATGTGCGTAGATAAAGGTTCATTATTTTTTTTAATAGTTATTCAAGAGCTTTTTAAGTCTATTGAGCTTCAATAGGCTTATGCGATGTTGAGTTTGAAATATAGTTCTGGCTGGTACCGTTCTTGTGTCAATAATTATATGTAGAAGGCTTTCTGATATACTTCTATCCTGTGGAATGCAAACATTAATTTGACACAAAAGTTTCACTCAGCTGGATGGTTAAGATTATTGTTGATGGTGATTGGGTAGGAAGTTACAAAGAATCTGCTTCATTTGTGGCTGAGTTGGGCGTAAGTGGTATAGAAAAGAAGTATCTCAAATGGTGCAAATTTAAAGATGATATCAAAAATAAAGAAATGCACATCCTGTGTGGTGCTGGAAAGGTTGTGCGTCAACTGTTAGTGGTTCAAAATTTGCAAAAAAAATTTACTTCTAAAAGGAGGAAGTCATTCATTTCAAGACTTGTTAGATGATTGTATTGCCGAACTAAGTGGATCCGAAGAGGAAGAAGTTTGCCGATAAGTATGAGACATCAAATATCTCTTTCTGGAAGATGACAAACATAACCTTACAAAATACACCCATTGTGAGTTGGGCATGTCTTTTATGTTGGGTCTGGCTTTCTTGTTGATTTGAGAAATGTAGATACGACACCTTCTTACCAAGTATTTCTGGCCTTTGGTACAAGAAATGACACTAAGTCTAGTGTCGGTAATGTTTGTGTTAACATCTACTCGAATGATCAGAGTTCATTTCCTCTTGGCAGACGAACCATCTTTATTCTTGGTGACACCCCTAAAGGGGTCAAATGCAGCGGAAATGGACACCCTCAAAGGGGTCAAATGCAGTGGAAAATGGACACCCCCAAAGAGGTCAAGTGCAACGGAAGTGGACACCCCCAAAAAGGGTCGAATGCAGCGGAAATGATACGTGGGTTACAAATAAGTCAAAAATCAGTAGCACAATGCTATGATCCAAAAGATATGAACACAAATCATCCTTAGGTTTCTTGATGAGGATGTAATAATGATAAGATATTTTTGGAGGAAATCGCGAGTCAAGAGGAATGCGTTCCACAACTGGATAATTAAATAATAACAATAATAAGTTATGTCGAATATATTTAAGCCTACTGGGTTATAAACTTTTATTACATTGATAAGCGTCCTCATCCATGTAAAGTAAAAATTTACAACTCCGTTCGGTGACCTATGATTTCTTTATTCAAACGAAAAAGCGTCCTAATTCGTTTCAATAAGGATTTCATAGCCCACCTTACTTAAATATTCCCGGCAAGGCTTATTATTTAAAACAAATATAGTTTCTAAGGAAATAGTTATTATTAAGATACTTTACAGCCCTTTTGTTTATAACTTTCGTCTTCGGGCGTTCCCATTCTACCTTAATACGAAATTTATAAATAATCTTATGGTCCGGTGGCTTATGATTTCACCTTTAGACGTCCCATAACAAATAAAGACGGATTCATAATTAACTTAGGATCAAGAGACTCAGGTTCTATATGTAAAATATAAAATCATAAGTACCTTGATTTGGGTCCCACCGCATCATTTAAAGATGCAAATTTATCAAAATAATACCACATGAAATTATCAAAAGCAAAATAGTATGAGTTGTTAATAAGTTTTGTTCCGTAAGTAGGAGTTCATATTACGTGTGGCTAAAGAGAGAAGGGTGGGGGAACAAGGATCTCCTTTGTTGGATCTCATGTGCCAAGTGTAGCTTCCTTGATAAAACCTAAGCATCTCTTGATCTCCCTTCCTTTTTGCCATGTGTAAAAGTGACCAAAACGGAGGCAAGAAATTTCTATGCGTTGCGTGAGGGTTTAGCCAATGGGAAACCATGGATATTCCTAGATTTTTACAAGAAAAGTGCAAGCATACATGCATGCACACGGCTAGAAATAGAATTGAGGTAGAAACATGTTTAATTTTTAAGTGTTGAATATATAATCATAAGTCTAGGAATTATATCATATAGTTCCTTCTAGTAAGGTAGGTATATATATATATATATATATATATATATATATATATATATATATATATATATATATATATATATATATATATATATATATATATATATATATATATATATATATATATATATATATATATATATATATATACAAATATATATATATATATATACATATATATATATATATATATATATATATATATATATATATATATATATACACACATAAAGGCACATTCAAACATTTAATAGAATGTAGTACATGAGATAAAGTTCTCCCATCTGTTTTTAAAATGATCCAATATGTATTGTTGTTGTAAATCCGTGTTTGTTATGTGGCCAGTCAGTTGACCAAGTATTCAAAATAGACTAACAGGTTCATAATTATTAAATAACTATATAAAGATATTATGCTCAAGAAGAAATAACACTTCATGAAACTATACGTAGGTGGCGATAATTACGTTCTAGAATCATTGAGTACAATGTTTATAAAACAAAAATGGTAAAAATCAGGGATTTATAATATAAGGATATATTATAATAGTTACCAAACAAGTATGAGGAATAATCAGCGTATAAGCTTAAAGTGGTACACAATTAATCGTGAAGGATGCGAAAATCTTAGTATAAGATTTTTAGGATTTATTTAGATTCCAGTACAATATCAACTCGTTTTTAAACGGTTTATTAATGTTGTTGTGTTTTAGTTAAATACATCGTTGTACAAGTATTAATAACCTCCATTTAAATTTGTTATTAATAATATCGTTTAAGTAAAAAAATTATTTTACTTACAATTGTTGTATTTTACTTTTTTAATCTATGTACATTAAATTTTATATAATTTATATAAATGGTTTATAAAAATAATAACACTTTATTAAATTTAATTTAATGTCTCCAAAGTTTCCGCAAGTTAAATAATGGCCCCTTTGATTACAAGTTTGAGAAAATGATGGTTCTAGTCCTTTTAGTTTAGGATTCATTTAAGTTTTAAATTAAATGAATAAAAGGTTTTAGGGTTTGTTTAAGTTTTGGACATAGGCCAACAAGTCATTCCATATTTTATTAGATGTATAACTTTCGGGTCTTAACACTTTTAGCCCTTAGGGCTTGTAATATTTTTGCGATATGGCGGAAATAGTCCCCCTAATTAAAATTAGGTTTTATAACTTCCATCTAGTGGCGAAAAATAGTCCCTAGGGTTTCTAAATTTTCGGATAATTACACAATTAGTCCTTAGAGTTATAAAATGACAATTTTAAGAATTTACAAGAATGGTCTTTAGGGTTTATTAAGTTACGAATGGCATTCATTAATCACTAAACATTCGGATATTTACAATATTAGTCCTTGTACTTACTGTTTTGAAAAAACAAGTTACAAATGTCACGGTTAATGTGCTTAGTTAATGATTTGGTTATATTTTTATATGGGCTTAACTAGTCCTTTTATGGAAATAAAAATTTAACCAAGGTAATTCATAGATCTAGGGTTTTTACAAGTTTATTATAAGTTTAACAAAATTAATCAAGATCCCAAAAAAAATTATCAAATCAAATTTTAAATTTTTCCAAGACTTACCAGAATCATTTTTAGATTTTCCTAAGATTTATAAAAATCTAGTTAATTTTACCAAAGACATGGTAAGATTTTTAAAGATACATTAAGATTCTCCTAGATTTGTGATATCTGGTTAGATTTTTCAAAATATTTAGTTAGATTCCCAATTATTTCCAAAGATTTCCAATGATTTGGTTAGATGTTATAAAATCAATTTAGATTTTCCACAGATTTAAAAAAAATCTATTTTGGATTTTCAAACAATTAAAATCTTGTTAGATTTTCTAATGATTTTTAAAGATTATGTTAAATTTTCAAATGTTTCCAAATATTTTATTTAGATTTCCATTTAGGTATTTCCAAGGGTTTGTTAAGTATTAGATTGTTCGTGATTACAATGCATTGTTCGGGCCATCATACTTCAGAAGCCATTCTATAAACGTTTGAGGAGCAAGGGCACTTTAAATCAAAAACCCAACCACTCAGTCAAAACGTAATATCGAGATGGAACATCTTTAGTATAAACCCTACTAACATGGCATGTTTATAAGTTTCTTTAATATCTTGATTATTTTAATATTTTTATAATAAATATTAAATAGTCGTAATACGTAAATACGTGCAGAGTTAGTATCTAATGCCATTGACGAGACTGCTTTTATACATAGTCTCATCATCCAAAATTGGCTTAAAATGGATAAAATATCATAAAATATGACAAATATATGCTTGTGTTTGTTCCATGTGTATTTTACGTACGGATATTGAGAACATCACAAGAAACAAGCAAAAACGAACACGGGAAACGAAGCCGCACAATGAACCAAGCCCTAGAGTTGATTTTTCAAGAATAACCCTTGAAGAATTGAAGATTATACAAGAAGGGTCCTCTAATATTGAAGAATTGACACTTTAAACCCTTGTTTATTCATAATTACAAGTTTGGTCCTTAAAGTTTGTCAAATTTACAAAAAAGGCCCTCCACTTTGAAGAATTGGAAAGAATGGTCCCTCAATTATGAATACTTGTCATTTTTAGTCCTCTAATAAGTCAATCATACAAGTCAAGACCATGAAGAATGAAGATATGTCCAAAACAACCCTTCAAGAATCATCAAATTACAAGAAATACCCCTGAAATTACTTTACAAAACTTTTTTGGGCAAAAGTATGAAAACTGAAAGTTTATTTACAAAGGAAAGTCAGTTTTTCATATTAAAACAAAGAATGAAAGAAAGGAGAAAGAAGAAGGGTGTATTCTGCCAAGACATAAACCTTACCTACGCCAACGAGTGGCTACCACGTGTCCCAATAACTAGTTTCAGCCAATCACCACTCAACCCCTTGCCATGTCACACATCCACTCAACATTATTTTAACTAATTAAACTGAATAGTTAATAAACGCGCTAACCATGATTTTTAAAACCTAAAACGGATTAAACCACCCACTGTTCATCATAAGAACACAAATTGGGGGTTTAATGATTACTTGGAATTAAACCTCCAAACCTTCCAGATTTAATATTAGGGTGGTTCTAATCATAACCCAACTCCTAAACCTGCCACATCACCACCTAAGAGTTCACATAAACAGCCCCATGCACACGTTTTTTGGTATAATGCCAAAATCATGTAGAGAATCTACCACCCACAATATAGCTTACAACATAAGCTCATTGTGAGCCCTTTGATCAACTCCACCACCTTTCCACCTCTACAAAACGCCAAAGGACTTTACATGATCAGTAAAAATTCAAACTTCAAAGAGAAAAAGAGGAACTTCATACATTAGGGTTTTTATGTTTCCAGCTTTACAAAGACCATGTACACCCTCTCTATAAAGGGTATAGGGTCATACATTTACATTTTGCTCTTGGTTTTTCTTTGGTCAACATTCTATAAAGCCTTGTTCAAAGTTAATGAAAAGTGTTTGAATTGTTTGACGAAATCCAAGTGCCAACCTTATTATACTCTTGTTATTGTTACATGTTTATGATTGTTAAGTTCTAAAACCTGTTTTTAAAGATTGTGCAAGAAATTGCATAATTATCCAAAATATGATATTTTGCTAGTCTTTGGTACATCCATGGAATTTTTGGATTACAAGTGATCTATACACCCTGATAAGAAGATTATCAAGGTGTTGTGAGCTTGTGGTTTGGGGATAATTAAAGAGTGGGTATAAAGTTTGCATTAATCAGCTTTTCTTTTTAATTTACTGTTATAACTTGTGCTCTAACCTTGTTGAATCTTAGCAGGGTTGTGTTGGAAGCTTGTGTCTTGTTGGGCTAGACACATCAGCTCTAAAAATGGTGGGTGTGGATGTACATCCATGAGGTTTGAGCCTCTCTTCCTAAAATTCTTGATTTCTAAGTGATTTAGTGTTCTGCTATTGTATGTGTTGTTCTTGGTGCTTGAATCTTGTTGATTATGCATGAGAATGATGTTATGATGCATATCAAAGCTTGGCTTCACCTGAAATACACATTTCCTTTGTTAAATTTTGATTTAAAAAGTTTAAGGGGTGTTTGGGTTTACCTGTTTATGCTTTGAATGCTAGTTTGAGTAGGCGATAAGTGTTTGTTTGAGTTTGTATCTGTTATACAAGTGCTTGAGTTCTGATATTGCCAAGTTTTCTCTTTGAAACATCAAATCTGATTGTGTGATATATCTTACTTGATTTTGCATATTTTGACCTAAAATCTTGGAAACACCTAGAGTGTATGCATGTTTAGGATTAAAAAGTGTTTAAACAAAGTTTTTATAACCTGTTTGAAAGATTTGAGGGTTTGAAATTGGGCTTGTGGTCAAATACATCAGCAACCTCACTTTCTGTTCTTCTTTGTTCATCAGTAACATTAATTAGCTTGAATATTTGTCTAATCTTTAATCTAGTGTATGAAACAAGTTTATTTGTGTTCATTTGTATTATTTATAGCTTGTGTATGCATTTGGTGAACTTTTGTTGGATTATTCTTGCTAAAACTGCTTATCTTGTTCATAACTGCTTAAGTTCATGTCTGTGCAATATCTGGGCATGTTTTGATTAAATTGTACTAATTAGCTGTTAGGATTTGTGTTTATTTAAATGTGATTGAATCATTATAACCCACTGGTTATAAGGGTGCCTTTGTGTGCTCTGAATCCAACAAAAATCCACAAAAGACAAAAAGTCAAGATAATCAAGCAGTGGATACTTTTCCCACTGCTGGACACCCAAAACTAGCCCCTGCTAGTGTTAATTTTCAATCAACTTATCATTAAGCTATTCTAGCTTATTTGGACTTGCAACAACTTTGTTTTTGTAATCAATCTTCCTTATTTGACCCATTTGACTAATCTGGAGCTTTTTAGGGTTTGACTTTTAGGTTTGACTAGAAAACCAACTAAGTTGACTTTTACATAAAGTGCTTATTGCTTATTCCAGCTTATTCATTGTGCTTTTTGGAAATCTTTTTTTATTATTAAGCTTAGTTTTGTCGTTTGAAACCTTTTCCAACAAGAATCAGCCCCTTGAATTGGTCTAGAACTCAAAAACGACTATTTTGTCGTTTTCTGTAGAGAGCTTTTGCTTATTTCAGGCTTATTTCTTGGACTTATTCAAAAATTCTTTTTACAGACAGCTTAATTTGGTCAAGAGAAGTTTGTGTGTCAAATTTCAACTAATGGAATCAGTTTAGCTTAATGGGCCAAAAAGCCCATTAAGAATTAGATGCTTTGAAATAAGCTGTGATAAGCTCACTTTCAGCTTTTGGGCGTTTGAAATTTTGTGTTTAAAATTGAATTTTGAGTCAGATAGGAGATTTTGGGCTTATTTGGTGAACTTTTTCTTATTGGACCAAAATTCAGCCCATTAAGGGACTGTTTTGTTATTTAGCCCATTTGGAGGCCCAATAGGGGTAGTTTCGTCATTTCAAGTTCATTTCTGTTTAAATTAGGTTAAAATAAACAAGTTTGCAACGTTTTAGAATTTTTTATAAATTTTGGATTTTTAATATTATTTTATTATTATTTTATTATTAAAAAATAAATTTAAGATTTTTCAACTTTTTCATTTTTCCTAGGTTAAATACATTAAGTTAGGATTTTTAAAACTTTTAGATTAATTTTCTTGTCACTTAAATAATTTTTAGAATTATTTTAAGATTTTTATAGTTTTTAATCATTTTTAAATAGTTTTAATTAGTTTTAAATTTTTCAAAAATTGTTTTTAATTTATTTAAGTCATTTTAGAGGTTTACAAATTGAAAAATCTCATTTTTGGCTTTTTTTCAATTATATTGATTTTTTGGGCTTTAATAAGCATTAAAAAGGTATTATTTAATTAAATAAAAGGTTTGGGTGATTTTTGATTTTTTTGTAAACTCTAATTACATTTTTTAGGATTTTTGCCAATTTATAGGAATTTTTAGGTTAATTTATAAATTTCATCATATTTTATAGTTTTACGTGCACGACTTTTCGTCTTAGTGTAATTTTAACTATAACCGCCATCCTTTTCTTTTTTCTTTCTCATAATCATAATCACAAACATTAATCATTTCTTACATAACACACTAGCCTCCTTGAGAACGAACTCTCCTATTGGGTCATTTACTTGTGGTTTTCCTAAACCACTTGTTTAATACTTACCCTAATTACCTTGTTTTCCTAAACGAGTGTGGAATTACAACCATCATTTTGGCGGCGCTGCCGGGGAGGCGTGTTGTGTTTTGATTTGAACAATTGTTGTTTTTATATTATCCATAAATATAATTGTGTTAGTAGAACTCTACTAATACGTATTATTGGTTTTTTGTTTTTTGTGGAAATATTATTACTATATTGTATACGTGAAACAGTAAATTCACAAGTACTCCAAAAGTGTGAAAACACAACCTTGATTCGGGATTTCATCACTCGATCATTGTATTCGAATCCCAAACAAAGAAAAAAGGCAAAACAGATAATTACTTTCGTGAAGCTTAATTTTGACAAACACAAACTATAAGGTGGGTATAAGGCGGGTATTATAAAATATACCATAAGGAAAAAGGCTCTTAAGTGCTTCGCGCCGCCTCTTTTCCCCGCTTGCTTGTGCGTGTTTAGAGAAAAAGGGCTAATCGAGGGTTTGCCAACCAAAGTATTATCTACATATCATATATATTTTCTTGGTTTCAATTGATTAAACCCTCTTGAACGTTTTGGTGTTCTACCAACGTTCTAAAGTCATCGAAGGCGTTCACTTCACGTGATCATTTCATTCCTTGATCAAGAGATTTGTTTGAGGAGAGATTTGTAGATTTTGGTCTACGTAATACATCACAAAATCTAAAAAAAGTAAAAACAATCAAAAACCACAAAAAAATTGAAAAAGTTAAAAACACCAAAAGAAATCTTCTTTGCTCACCCCCACGTTGTACGTGACGTTTATGCTTACTCGTAATCGAGCAAGATGTGCATGTAAACGAAAAACCGAAAGGAGACCACACCTAACATTTCTAGTGAAGAATCTCCTATTGACGAACCTATCGTAGAACAAGAAGCAACCATGGCTAATCATACTATGATGGAGTTACTTCAAGCACCCACCAAGGGTTATGGAGAAGCTATTGTTATTCCCGCCATCCTTGCGGAGAATTTTGAAGTTAAGACGGGTTTGTTGTCGATGATCCAAAACAACAAATTCCATGGTGATGAAAAGGACAACCCGCACAACCATATCCGCCAATTCAATCGTCTTACCGCCACTTGCAAGTTTAAGGACGTCTCTAACGACTCGATTAAGATGATGCTTTTTCCGTATTCCTTAGTGGGGCCCGCTAAAATTTGGTTAGAGAAAGAGCCACCCAATTCTATATTGACGTGCAAGGATCTCGTTTCAAAATTTGTGAACCAATTTTTCCCGCCCTCTAAGACTACGCATTTGAAAAACGAGATTTCAAAATTTTCACAAGAGTTTAATGAGGGTTTTTCTACGGCTTGGAATCGGTTTAAGGAAATGTTACATGAGTGTCCTCATTACGGTTTTTCCTACTTGCATGAAATTAACACGTTTTACAATGGATTGAACGATCATGAGAGAGATTATCTTAATGCCGTCGCGGGTGGTAATTGTTGGGAATTATTTGTTAAGTGTCAAGTACCGTCAGTGTAATTTAAGTACTGTCAGTACTATCCAAGTACTGTTAGTGTTAACACGGTACTTAGTAAGTACTTCTACTTATAAAGTAAGTACTGCTATATTGATTAGGACAAATATATCTTTGTACAAGATATGTCATAGTTATAGTTAGAGTATATCTTATGTGATATACTTAAATAGTTAGAATATTGATAATATATCGTCTGTGATATAGTTATCTTTATAGAATATTCTAAGGTTTCTAGGGTTCCTTACTCTATAAAAGGAACATAGATACAATGTCCTTGATGTACCTAATTCAAGTCGATTAATAAAAGAATCGAATAGTTAAAAGTAATTTTGTTCTTCTGTACTTTATAAGTTAGATTCCGCATAAATTATTTAGTTTGAGTAAGAGTTCTTAATGTGTTTTAGTTTGATTCCAAACTACTATACTAGTTCTTAACAGAATATAGATCCAATCAAAGGGATCAACAAGTGGTATCAGAGGTTGTTGAGAAACTCTGAAAAAGAAGTACACAACCCCAAACACTTCACTCACACCAAAACTCAATGTCTCAACCACAAGGTGATGATGCTCACTTGGATGATGTTCAAAACCCTTATCCTATACCACAGGGACAACCACAAGTTGTACATCCTGCACCAGCACAAGTTGTTCAAGATGTGAATGATGTAGCTACCTCTACAACCATAACACCTTCTCATACTCTTTCTGCTGGTAAACTCCCAGTACTCTAAGGTGACAATTATGAGACATGGTCTATGCAGATGGAACATTACTTGAATCACACAGATCACACTATGTGGCAAGTTATCAAGAATAGGAATACACCTAAGAAGCTATACTAGTTGCCTGATGGTACATGCTATGCTCTACCTGCTGTGACTGCTGATGAGATACAAGCAGAGATCAGAGAGAGAAAAGCCAGGATTACTTTGGCTAGGGCTCTTTCAGAAGATATCTTACCAAGCTTTCATCATTATAAGGATGCTAAAGCTATGTGGGATGCTATAAAACTTAGATTTGGAGGTATGACAAATCTAAGAAGATAAAGAAGATTATTCTTAAGCAAGAATTCGATAACTTCTCAATTTCCAGTATAGAGGGAATACATGGTGGCTATGGAAGGTTCAGTAAGCTGCTTATTCAATTGGCAGTTTATGGACAAGTATTTCCTAATGAAGAATCTAATCTAAAATTCTTAAGAAGTGTTCCACCAGTGTGGAAAGCAATGTGTAACACTCTCAATTTTCGTATCGGTACAGTGGAAGAGTCTTTTAGAGTGTTACGGGATAGCACAATAACTCCAATCATAGACAACACATAAAAACGGTTGTACAAGGTTCAACATGCATTCATTCGATAAAAAGTTTTAAAGTGTACAACAGGTCCCAAATTATACAGGTCATTAAGTTTACAAAACATAGATCGAGTGAACATATTTATTATTATGTGGGCCATCAGAGTCGATCTCCATCCAGATTACCTTCAAGCACCTGAGATAAAAACATGAAAAAATCATATCAGCGAATGCCGAGTGAATTCATAGAGTTTAATAAAACCGTTATATAAAACAATCGTTGAAATCAGAACACAAGTATAATATCAGAAGTAAGTCCTCGTATTGCTAGTCAGGCAATATATAAATCAAGCATACATCTTAAACCGTCCATGAGACCGTAGCCTCAATATTACCATTATAGGTAATATTATTATTGTTATGAACATCGTATCATATCAGATAATTAGATCATATAGGATTATTATTAGCCGCATGACATTGTTACCTTACTATCAAAACAACGGGCCGCGAACCCGACAAACAATTTTCCCATCTAAGTTAGCGTGTCGTCACAAAAATCACGCTATGTAAATCTTCTCATACATAAATTCTCTTACCAATCAATGTGGTACGACGGGGATCAACCGTCAAGGCGCGAACTGGGGTGATCGTCCCCAAATAGTACTATCATATGCATAAGCGTCTACCAAATCCTGGTAGTTCACAATTCATGCTAATGGGACTTTGAGTGACATAACTTAACTACTAATAATCCTTTTTATCTCGTTTATAGGGTCATAGCATCATTCGGGTCCATATCATTAAGCATACCATCGGGACTACTTGTGTTCTATTTTTTCAAAATATAGCATGTTATCTCCCTCGCGGGTTTACAAATCATTTTATAAAACATTTAAAAGAGTGCGAGGCTATGAACTCACGTTGATAATGAAAGGCGGATTATCGGCTACGGGCGTGCTTCGGTCACGGAAACCTATATAAATAATAATCGGTCTTAGACTTTTGTCCAATGACTTTATCAAAATAACAAATATACATATGATGATTTTGTACATATGATGATGATCAAGTGAGTTTATATATTCTTATTTACTCATTTTAGTGTTTATGTATTGGTAACTTTTTACTAGTTTACTAGTTTTACCTATTTACATGTTTTAAGTCCAATAAGCTTATTATAAGTTCTTTAACTTGTATTAATCCATTTTATACTTGTATTATCAGTATTTACACTTTACATTTTGGGCCCAAATGGGTTAAGCCAATAAGTAATTTTTATAATTGTTTAACTTATTTAGTTAAATTATTAGTCCAAATATGCTAACTTAGCTCGTTAATGTCCGTATGTCCTATAGTTCGGGTTTTATCGGTTTTTACTTGTATTAGGTACTTATATATAAGTATATGACTTTTAAAAACTTTATATTAGACGGGTTTGATTGTCTAAGTTTTAATTGGCGAAAAACGTTAATTTTACGGTAATAGCCGAAAAAGTCGTAAAAATCATGTTTATAGATTTTATAACTTATAAGTCTTATTCAACTACCATTTTTATAAAGTGTCCATTTATTTAACCTTATACATATTTATATAAATGAAATTTATAAGTTAGTGGGTTTTAATTTCATATTTTATACTATATTATTTGAGTGCTTATAAAATAGTATTAAACATTAATTCTTCAAAATCTAATTTTTAGTTTCATCTTAACTATTTTTATCATATCTTGAGTTATATAATGAGATAGAAGCTCATTTTTGGATGGCATAAACTTCATATTATGTGCTACAAATAAGTTAGTTATAGCTATTGCTCATTCCATGTCTAACTATCCTTAACAGTCCCTACAAAACATACTATTCAGATTAGCACACTCATCTTGTTTTGATCATATCTCACTCATTTTGATAATTCCATTGCATGGCCAACTCTCACATGTGTATGACTCTTATACTTACTGTATATGGATTCCACCATGAGATTTTATCAGTTTAAGACTTGGTTACTTACTGTTTTTATACAGCCAACAATTTAAGCATGATTTTAGCCTTGTTTCTTATGGTTATTCATCTTTTTAATCATATTTATTAACACTTGATCCCCACATAACATTTTATCATCATATATTAATCATATACATATACAATAAGAAAGAAAATATATTTGATCTTTACAAAGATAACAAGAGAAATGGAAAGGATGATCTTCTTTACCAACCAAGATTATATCTTGTTTTTGGATGACAATAACTTGATGAACACCAAATATATCTCCAAGATCATCAACCACCAAGATAGTTTGTTGTGAAATTAGCCCTAGGACACAAGCAAATCACCTCCTTTGTTGTTAATATGGCCACCAATCAATCAAGGCTTCAAGGTTTCTCCATAATATGGCTAGATAACATGTAACTTGTGGCTAGAAAAGATCAAATGGGGTGTTTGATGGTGTTTGTGGCACGGCAAGGATGAGAGGGAGAGAGTATGTGTGAGTTGTTTGCATGTGAAATAGAAGTAAATGGGAAAGGCTAGTGGTTTTTCTAGTTTTGGTGGGTGAAATAAGCTTCAATGTGAAGCTAAGCTTACAAGTGTAAGCTTATAGCTACAAGGGTGCCACATCAAGGGATGTGGTGTCCCTTTTAGTCGTCCATAGTTAGTGGGGTGGGATAAACTTGTTTTGTCCCATCCCGCTAATTTACGGGTATCAATCGATTCTAGTTTCCTCGATTTGCGTGCCGTCGGGTCGTTTTACGAAAAACGTTTTTATAAATTATGAATCAACGGCACAAAACGAATCTAATAAAAATTGTCTCATCAAAAACGGAGTTCAAAAACGTAAATACGTAATCCTAAAGTTTCCAGTTTAGTCGTAAAGGACGCTAAATTATGCACGTAAGTCCAAATTTAAATCCGTAAATTGTGAGTTCATCAACCAACACAAAAATAAGTTCCAAAATATTATACGAGAAAATAATTCACTACCTGAAAATGTTAGATTGTCACAACTTTTCCTCCTAAAAGGGATCAACGTCCTCGTGATCCATTTCATTTTGATGTCCGTTTCTTATTGAAATCAAAGAGGTGCGGATATTTCTTCCACATTTCATCCTCTCGTTCCCATGTATATTCCGGTCCATGCTTTGAATTCCATCGGATCTTGACAATAGGTATCCGACTTTGTTTCAGTTGCTTTACCTCACGATCCATAACCTCTACGGGTTTTTCGATAAAATGCAACTTCCCATCTATTCGAACCTTATCCAACGAAATTTTCTCATCACTCACTGCTAGACATTTCTTCAGATTAGATACATGGAATGTGTTGTGAACACCATGAAGTTCTGGGGGTAACTCTAGTTTGTAAGCCACCGGACCTACTCTAGATAAAATCTTAAAGGGTCCAATATAGCAGGGATTCAATTTTCCTCGCTTTCCAAATCTTATAACGCCTTTCCATGGCGATACTTTCAACATTACTCGGTCACCCACTTTAAACTCCATCGGTTTCCGCCGCACATCCGCGTAAGACTAGAGAACGTACCCTGATAGGCTCTCTATCTTTTCTGCTTAATGCATCGGCAACAACATTGGCTTTTCCTGGGTGATATTTTATATCACAATCATAATCACTTAACAACTCTATCCATCTTCGTTGCCTCATGTTCAATTCCTTCTGATCGAGAATATACTGTAGGCTTTTGTGATCGGTGAATACCGTACACTTGGTTCCATACAGATAATGTCTCCACAACCTAAGAGAAAAGACTACAGCTCCTAACTCAAGATCATGAGTAGTATAATTCTCCTCATTCTTCCTTACTTGCCTAGAAGCATAAGCTATCACTTTTTCTCGCTGCATCAAAACAGCTCCATAGCCTCAGAGATGCATCACAATACACCACAAAATCTTCACTCCCGTCGGGTAATGATAAAATTGGCGCACTACATAATTTTTGCTTTAATGTCTGAAATGCTCCATCTTCATCACTTCCCCAAATGAAAGGCTTATTCTTCTAGGTAAGCTTAGTCAAGAGTTTAGCTATTAAAGAAAATTCTTTAATGAATCGCCTATAATAGCCAACCAATCCTAAGAACTGTCGCACTTCCGTTGGCGTTGTCGGTGCAGACCAATTCTTAATGGCTTCAACCTTTGCAGGATCAACATGAATTCCATCTTTGTTAATCACATGACCAAGAAATTGCACATAATCTAACCAAAAATCACATTTCGAAAACTTAGCATACAACTTTTCATCCTTTAACAAATTCAAAATAATCCTTAAATGTTCTCTATGTTCATCTTCATTCTTAGAATAGACTAGAATATCATCAATAAACACAATCACAAATTTATCCAAGTAGGGCTTGCACACTCGATTCATTAAATCCATGAAAACCGCAGGTGCGTTAGTTAACCCAAATGGCATTACTTGAAATTCATAGTGTCCATAACGAGTTCTAAATGCAGTTATAGGAATATCTTCTTCACGGACGCGAAGTTGGTGATATCTTGACCGCAAATCTATCTTAGAATACACATTAGATCCTTGTAGTTGATCAAACAAATCATCAATCCTAGGTAAAGGATATCGATTTTTAATTGTCAACTTATTCAGTTCCCTATAATCAATGCACATACGGAAAGATCAATCCTTCTTCTTAACGAACAAGACTGGAGCTCCCCAAGGCGACGAGCTCGGTCGAATAAAACATTTATCAAACAACTCCTTAAGTTGATCAGATAACTCCTTTAATTCAGAAGGGGCTAATCGGTATGGCGTACGTGCCACCTGTGCATCACCAGGAATTAAATCGATTTGAAACTCTACTTGCCTTATCGGTGGAAGTCCTGGTAAATCTTTAGGAAATACCTCAGGAAATTCACAAATAATAGGTACATCTTCCAATCGTTTCTCCCTAGACTCATTCCCGGTCACTTGAGCTAAGAATAACTCACAACCGTTCCTGATGTACTTTTGGACTTTAATACATGAAACGATTTTCAAACGGGATTCACCTAGATTACCATCAATTACTAACGTCCTATTCCTAAGAGGAATCTTAACCTTCTTCTCTCCACATAAAATAGTAGCATTATTTAACGACAACCAATCCATACCAATAATAATATCAAAACTACATAATTCTATCAACATCAAATCAATCGGAAAGGAATAGTTCAAGAGATTTAGAGAGCATCCTTCTAATAGCTTATTAGTTTTCACTAATTTACCATCAGCCAATTCCACCTCGTAACTGGTATTTATCTCAACAGGTTCAATGTCAATAAGGGCACTAAATTTAGTGGATACAAAGCTCCTATCAGCACCCGAATCAAATAAATCAACAGCATAATGATTGTTGAGTAAAAACGTACCAGTAACGACATTCGGATCCTCTTTCTTCACCTCAATTGTTCCAAGTTGATAAACACCACCCTGGGGGTTTCTTCCAGGTACAATCGCTTTCAACTTGGGGCATTCCGATTTCCTATGACCTTCTTCATTACAGTTGAAGCAAATGGTTCCCTTCTTACACCTTTCAACCTTGTGTCCAAGCTTTCCGCAATTTCGGCACTTCCAGCAGTCGCCAGCATGCCTCTTGTTGCCACACTTAGGACATCTATCATCGTTGCGCGGTGTGTTGTTGGTAAGAGCATTTGCATTCCCCTTTCTCTGGTTCTGACGGTGATTGAAATTCTTACTATTATCACCTCTATCTACACGATCACCGTCACCCTTTCTTTTCTCACCAACACGGGCTTCATCTTCCCTATCCTGAATTATCTGTCCAATGAGTTAGTAAGCCATTCGAACAGCATCATCAATGGTCAGTGGTTTCGATGATGTCACGTCCCCCCGTATATTCTTGGTCAACCCTTTAATATATTGTTCAATTCGGATCTCTTCGGGTTCCACCAATCGAGGACATAGCAAGGCCAACTCATGGAATCGGTTCGTGTAACTATCAGTGTCCACATCTTTCATTCTCAAATGAATCAACTCTTGTTCTAACCTAATGATCACATTACGGGGACAGAATTCCAAAGTCATCGACTTCTTAATTTCAGCCCAAGGAGTAGCATTAGCAACATCAATACCCATGAAAGCAATTCTCCCGTTCCACCAAGTCAACGCACGACCTTTAAGAGTAGCCATAGCAAAAGTCACCTTATCTTCCTCCTTACACTTACTAATCCGAAACACCGACTCAATCTACTCAATCCACTGGCTTAATCCTACAACACCTTCAGTTCAATTAAAAGGTAGAGGTTCACACTTCATGAACGTCACATAAGTACAGCCACCAACTTCAGGTGCATTAGTTCCAAGTCCTCCTACATTTCCTCCAGCATTAGCATTCACATTATTAGCATTCACATTCACATTAGTACCACCAGTTCCACTACCGCCAGCTCCACTACCGCCAGCTCCACTACCACCAGCTCCACTACCACCAGCTTCATTTCTAGCATTTGCCATAAATTCAGTCATAGATGCGGTAACTTGCTCTGTAATAATCCTGCGTACATCATCCTCAGTCAGAGCTTTCTTGGGCGGCATAGTTCTATAATTTCACAATTTCAAAGTATTAAGCATTCACCCAACAAGGGATTCATATAATAGGGATTGAAACAAAAGCATTGTCTTAATTACATCCCATATCAAAGTTTCTAGCACTATACATACTCAAAATTTGTGCCAGGTCTACTACTAACAAGTCGGTTCAGTCAAAGTTACAAAGGTACAAAAGATACAAAGGTCACTACTAAACAAAGATTGGTCTATTGAGAACCGCCAGATGGTCCATCATCCATCGTCTTCTGTATCTTTGTCGGACGATCACTAGACACATCTTTAGCTGGGCGCTTACGGATCACTCCTCTTTCAACCATGTCAGCATAAAATCTACTATTCCAACCCACAGATATATTCAACTCCTTCTCAGCTTTCTCACGCATCGCACGAGCTACATTTAACTGAATATCCATAGAATCCACCTTTTTCTTCATAACAGCAAACTCACCACTTTCTAACACAGATAACCTCCTAAAAGCCTTATTCAAACCACGCTCTATATCAGTCAAATCCAAACTAAGCAATTCCCTCTCTTTCTCACCAACCTTAGTCTTCGACTCCAAATAAGAAACATGAGTCTGAACAACACCTAATCTTATCTCTGTCATACTACTCTGAACACGGGAAGCATCTAAATCACGTCTCAAGGCCCATGGTGCAAGACCATCCATATGAGTAGCCTCTCGAGCACTAGACGAATCTCCTATCACACGTCTACAAGTAGAAATACCATCAGTACCGTCAGGTGCATTATCATCCTCATCCTCCTCTGATTCAGAATCAGATTCAGAAGATTTAGACATTTCATCCCTAGGTAGCTCATCCTCAGAATCAGACAAATAAACTGGTGGGGGTAACGGCTCGCCCTCTGGAACATCATAAGGGTAAATAAGCTCTGCTTCCTCATCATTATGAACGTCATTGTCTATACCTATATCCTCCTCGACATCCTCGTCGTCAACCTCATCATCTAAATTATCTAACCCAATCTCATCATCATCATTCTCAATATCAACATTATCAATCTCATTCTCTACCATATCAACCTGAGGGGCAATCTGATCTCCTAGTCCTATCTCGGGCTCGGGATCCTCAAATGGTTCCTCCTCATCATCCATATCATAATCTACTAAGTATAAATATGGATCATCATCTACATTAGGTTCGGGAATAGCATGGTTCTCTACAGGAATATTAGGGTCAGCCATGACAATATGCATTTATATATATATATATATATATATATATATATATATATATATATATATATATATATATATATATATATATATATATATATATATATATATATATATATATATATATATATATATATATATATATATCTCGTATTAGGATAACATACTTATTAAATAATTACATACTGAAATCACGATATATACATATATAAATTAAATTATATATATCAAAATATATATCTTCTCAATAGGGCTTGTTGGTAACGTCGGAGATCTTTGGCACCGTTATAGTCAAAAGATTTTTCAAATATTTTCTCAAATGTTCATAGTTAAAAGATTTTGAAAAGTTTTGTTCAAAACCTTGGTTTTTAAAATCTTTTGTTCTCTATAACGAAAGCTCTGATACCAAACTGTAACACTCTCAATTTTCGTATCGGTACATAGGAAGAGTCTTTTAGAGTGTTACGGGATAGCACAATAACTCCAATCATAGACAACACATAAAAACGGTTGTACAAGGTTCAACATACATTCATTCGATAAAAAGTTTTAAAGTGTACAACAGGTCCCAAATTGTACAGGTCATTAAGTTTACAAAACATAGATCGAATAAACATTTTTATTATTATGTGGGCCATCAGAATCGATCTCCATCCGGATTACCTTCAAGAACCTGAGATAAAAACATGCAAAAATCATATCAGCGAATGCCGAGTGAATTCATAGAGTTTAATAAAACCGTTATATAAAACAATCGTTGAAATCAGAACACAAGTATAATATCAGAAGAAATTCCTCGTATTGCTAGTCAGGCAATATATAAATCAAGCATACATCTTAAACCGTCCATGAGACCGTACCCTCAATATTACCATTATAGGTAATATTATTATCGTTATGAACATCGTATCATATCGGATATTTAGATTATATAGGATTATTATTAGCCGCATGACATTGTTACCTTACTATCAAAACAACAGGCCGCGCACCCGACAAACAATTTGCCCATCTAAGTTAGCGTGTCGTCACAAAAATCACGCTATATAAATCTTCTCATACATAAATTCGTTTACCAATCAATGTGGTACGACGGAGATCAACCGTCAAGGCGCGAACTGGGGTGATCGTCCCCAAATAGTACTATCATATGCATAAGCGTCTACAAAATCCCGGTAGTTCACAATTCATACTAATGGGACTTTGAGTGACATAACCTAACTACTAATAATCCTTTTTATCTCGTTTATAGGGTCATAGAATCATTCGCGTCCATATAATTAAGCATACCATCGGGACTACTTGTGTTCTATTTTTATCAAAATCCAGCATGTTATCTCCCTCGCGGGTTTACAAATCATTTTATAAAACATTTAAAAGAGTGTGAGGCTATGAACTCACGTTGATAATGAAAGGCGGATTATCGGCTACGGGCGTGCTTCGGTCACGGAAACCTATATAAATAATAATCGGTCTTAGACTTTTGTCCAATGACTTTATCAAAATAACAAATATACATATGATGATTTTGTGCATATGATGATGATCAAGTGGGTTTATATATTCTTATTTACTCATTTTAGTGTTTATGTATTGGTAACTTTTTACTAGTTTACTAGTTTTACCTATTTACATGTTTTAATTCCAATAAGCTTATTATAAGTTCTTTAACTTGTATTAATACATTTTATACTTGTATTATCAGTATTTACACTTTACATGTTGGGCCCAAATGGATTAAGCCCAATAGGTAATTCTTATAAGTGTTTAACTTATTTAGTTAAATTATTAGTCCAAATATGCTAACTTAGCTTGTTAATGTCCGTATGTCCTATAGTTCGGGTTTTATCGGTTTTTACTTGTATTAGGTACTTATATATCAGTATATGACTTTTAAAAACTTTACATTAGACGGGTTTGATCGTCTATGTTTTAACTGGCGAAAAACGTTAATTTTACGGTAATAGCCGAAAAAGTCGTAAAAATCATGTTTATAGTTTTTATAACTTATAAATCTTATACAACTACTATTTTTATAAAGTGTCCATTTATTTAACCTTATACATATTTATATAAATGAAATTTATAAGTTAGTGGGTTTTAATTTCACATTTTATACTATATTATTTGAGTGCTTATATAATAGTATTAAACATTAATTCTTCAAAATCTGATTTTTAGTTTCATCTTCACCATTTTTATCATATCTTGAGTTCTATAATGAGATAGAAGCTCATTTTTTGATGGCATAAACTTCATATTCTGTGCTACAAATAAGTTAGTTATAGCTACTGCTCATTCCATGTCTAACTATCCTTAACAGTCCCTACAAAACAGACTATTCAGATTAGCACACTCATCTTGTTTTGATCATATCTCACTCATTTTGATGATTCCATTTCATGGCCAACTCTCACATGTGTATGACATCTTATAATTACTGTATATGGATTCCACCATGCAATTTTATCAGTTTAAGACTTGGTTACTTATTGTTTTTATATAGCCAACAATTTAAGCATGATTTTAGCCTTGTTTCTTATGGTTATTCATCTTTTTAATCATATTTATCAACACTTGATCCTCATACAACATTTTTATCATCATATATTCATCATATACATATACAATAAGAAAGAAAATACATTTGATCTTTACAAAAATAACAAGAGAAATGGAAAGGATGATCTTCTTTACCAACCAAGATTATATCTTGTTTTTGGATGACAATAACTTGATGAACACCAAATATATCACCAAGATCATCAACCACCAAGATAGTTTGTTGAGAAATTAGCCCTAGGACACAAGAAAATCACCTCCTTTGTTGTTAATATGGCCACCAATCAATCAAGGCTTCAAGGTTTATCCATAATATGGCTAGATAACATGTAACTTGTGGCTAGAAAAGATCAAATGGGGTGTTTGATGGTGTTTGTGGGATGGAAAGGATGAGAGGGAGAGAGTATGTGTGAGTTGTTTGCATGTGAAATGGAAGTAAATAGGAAAGGCTAGTGGTTTTGCTAGTTTTGGTGGGTGAAATAAGCTTCAATGTGAAGCTAAGCTTACAAGTGTAAGCTTATAGCTACAAGGGTGCCACGTCAAGGGATGTGGTGTCCCTTTTGGCCGTCCATAGTTAGTGGGGTGGGATAAACTTGTTTTGTCCCATCCCGCTAATTTACGGGTATTCCTCGATTCTAGTTTCCTCGATTTACGTGCCCTCGGGTCGTTTTACGAAAAACGTTTTGTTAAATTATGAATCAACGGCACAAAACGAATCTAATAAAAATTGTCTCATCAAAAACGGAGTTCAAAAACGTAAATACGTAATCCTAAGGTTTCCGCTTTAGTCGTAAAGGACGCTAAATTATGCACGTAAGCCCAAATTTAAATCCGTAAATTGTGAGTTCATCAACCAACACAAAACTAAGTTTCAAAATATTATACGAGAAAATAATTCACTACCTGAAAATGTTATTGTCACACAATGGCTATGCACTACATCACAAGAGATGATCTGGAAACAATTCCTTTTGATCATCTCTACAAAAATCTTAGAGCATACGAGATGGATGTGAAAGGCATTGAGGTGACTAAGGCAGCGACTACTACAAAGTCTAACTTGGCTTTCGTGTTAGATGGAAACAGCGGTACTTATTTTCATAATATCGCTAGTGGATCAAGTTGCGGTATATATTTCACAAATACCGCTGGAGGACTTACAAGCGGTACATACCCACAAAGTACTGAAGGCAGCCCCATAGTCTCTCAAAATCCACATGGAAGGTCTTCACCATTGTTTAGTGACAATGATGCCTTCTCATTCTTTGTTGGAAAAGACAACAAGCTAAGATTAACACTCAATGACTTGTTCCAAATGGATGATGCTGATGTTGAAGAGATGGATATTAAATGGCAAGCTACTATGGTGTCAGTAAGATCTAACAGGTTCTTCAAGAAGACTGGAAGAAATATGACTGTTGATCCTAATGAGCCATTAGGATATGACAAGTCCAAAGTTGAATGCTATAACTGTGGAATGAATGGACACTTTTCAAGAGAATTCACTAGAGACAAAGCTGAGAGTAGCAGTCAGAAGTCCAAGAACAGCTATAGAACCAGTCTAAGAAAAACTGAAAGCTTTCTAAAAGGAAACAGCATGAGTCCTAAAGGAACCAAAGCACTGGTGTCTGTAGATGGAGTGGTGAACTGGGCTGAAGATGATGAAGAAGAAGAGCTTGGTCTAATGGCTCTCTCACATGAAGATACTGAGGTATACCCTTGTTCTAAAGACTGTGTTCTTAAATTTAATAGCTTAAAAGTAGAACTAGAGGAACAGTATCAAAAAGTCAACACATGCACTGTAGAATTAAATGCTTTTAAACATGGTGTTGTAAAGTTATAAGATAATATCGTTTTGTATAAAAAGGCTCAACAAAACTATGAAGAGAAAATAAGAATTTTAACTCTTCAAATGAGGGAAAAAGATGTGGAAATTAAAGCTTTTGAAAGACAACTTTTAAAAGTGTCAATAGAAAATGAAGCTTTAAAAGCCAGTCTTTATAATGAAAGGGAAGTGATTAATCATTGGCAAAAGTCCTCTAAAGGATTGGGAAAACTGATTAATTCACAAATGGGGTATTATGACAAATCAGGCCTAGGATATATTGAGGACCAACCTGGGATAACTTTAACTGACAAGGACTTATCAAAAGGGATTTTTGATAGTTCTAATGAGTTACATAATACACATGAGAATGATAGATATGCTGAAGGAATGAAGGCAGTTCCTCCACCACTATCAGGAATTTTCATGCCCCCTAGTAATGATACAAGTATAGAGTTAGAAGAACCAAAGGTTAAAAATACCTCAAACTCTAGTACTTTATCCCAGGATAAGACTATTGTGACCAAAAAGATTGTTTATCCACCTTTAATGAACAACTTTGTTTCTGAAGAATCTAAGACTAGTTCTGCTCCCATGCAGGTAAAAACTCCTAGTAAGATATTGGAAAATGATGTAAAACATAATAAAACCAATAGGGGTGGGCTAGGTTTTGAGAAATTTAAGTCAAAACAACCTTTTGGGTCTTCAATAAGAAGTAAAGGAGTTATGTTTGTGGTAATCTAAGTCATTTTATCAAAGATTGTACCTTACATGAAGATAAAATTGTGAAACAAAAGGCTGCACAAAGGCTCATGAAAGACAGTAATGGGAAAAATGAACAGGTTAATAGGAATCAGAAACTCAAGAATGAAAAACCTAAGTTTGATCACTCAAGGGTAGCTAAACAGGTTAAAAATAACTCTACCAAAAGTTTTGTTCCTAGAGCAGTACTTATGAAACAAGGTCTAGTACCTTTAAAGTCTGGTAAACCATGTACCGGCAAGTCTAGACCTGCAAGTACTGCTAGACCAAACTTAAGTACTGTTGGTTTAAAGTCTGTCAAACCAAAGTTCTCTAAGACTTCTAAGAATGTTGTTGAAAAAGTTAAAATATTTAGAAGTAAGGCTAATAACAAACCAGTGCAAATGTGGGTTCCTAAAAAAGAAAAATCATGTGTTAAAGCAAGTACTGTTAAAGCAGTACATAAGGCAAAGAAGTCTGAGCACATAGAGTCACCCTATGTCTTTGACTACATAACTGAAACCATGAAGTGTAAGAGCAAAAGTAGCATTACTGGGAATGCTTCTGAACAGACTCTTAAGTGTGTAGGTCCCACAAGATCCGAGGCAAATGTGGCTTGGGTCCCTGTTAAAAAACTAATAAGTTTTGTTTGTGTGCAGGGGCATCTAATTGATTAATTGAAAGACAAAGGTATAGTAGATAGTGGATGCTCAAGACACATGATAGGAAACAAAGATTTTCTTGCTGAATTTGAAGAATTCAGAGGAGGACCAGTAGCCTTTGGAGGTAGCAAAGGTAGAATCACTGGCAAGGGGAAAATCAACACAGGGAAGTTGGAATTTGAAGATGTGTTCTTTGTAAAAGAGTTGAATGAGTTTAATCTATTTTCTGTATCACAAATGTGTGATAAGAAGAACAAGGTGCTGTTCACTGACAAAGACTGCTTGGTGCTGTCTAAAGACTTTGAGATGCCTAAGGAATCTCAAGTACTACTTAAAGTACCAAGGCAAGAAAATATGTACACCTTTAATCTTCATACTATTACTCCAACAGGTGGTATTACATGTTTGCTAGCTAAGGCTTCTTTTGATGAGTCTAACTTATGGCATAGAAGGTTAGGTCATGTGAATTTCAAGAATCTTAATAGATTAGTGAATAGGAATTTTGTTAGAGGTTTACCTAACAAATCTTTTCAAAAGGATTTCACATGTGCTGCTTGTCAAAAAGGTAAACAACATAGAGCCTCTTGTAAGACCAAGACCGTAAACATTGTGACAAAACCTTTGCAACTCTTGCATATAGATTTGTTTGGTCCAGTTTCTGTAAGAAGCATTAGTCATAAGACCTATTGTCTAGTCATAACTGATGATTATAGTATATTCAGTTGGGTTTTCTTTTTTGCTCTTAAAAGTGAAACCAATGAATTACTTAAGGATTTTATCACTTTAGTTGAAAAACAGTTCACTAAACAGGTTTTAATCATTAGGACAGACAATAGGACAGAATTCAAGAATGCTGAATTTGATGAATTCTGTAGGTCTAAAGGAATTAAGAGACAATTTAGTAATCCTAGGACTCCACAACCAAATGGAGTAGCTGAAAGGAAGAATAGGACACTAATTAAGGCTGCTAGAACTATGCTGGCTGATTCTCTTTTGCCAAATACCTTTTGGGCAGAAGCAATCAACACTGCATGTTATGTATTAAACAGAGTCTTAGTGACCAAGCCTTAAAACAAAACACCTTATGAACTTTTGACTGGTGTGAAGCCTACTGTGACACCCCACCATGGCGGAATATGGGGCGCGATGTATGGATATCTTCACAACACACGGTGTCTCTATAGAGAAAATAAAATTCAAATATAATGTCATAAATGGCGACAAAAAGGTCATGACAATATCTCAACAAAACAGGAGTCTAGGTAAGTAGGTAATAGTCCTACCTCTTACCCATGACAAACAAATAACACAACCAAAACAAACATATAGGTGCCAAAATGTATCACTTATCAAAAAACATAAAGGTAAACTAAGAAGGAACGGGGATCTCTTTCTATATGCAATCCTAAGGCATCCAAGTCTAGCCACTTCTATCCTCAAGCTTAACCATATTCACACCTGAAAGAGACACTAAAACACGTCAACATAAAGTTGGTGAGAGTCATAGGTTTAGACTCAAACGACAAATCATACCAAAAACTGTGAGTACAATCAAAGTCCAAAACATATGGACAATGTGATACTAACATGTATTAACAACTATCATTCAAGAATTAATCAATCAAACCAACACTAAGGCTCCCATCCAATGCCATACACCAAACTCCCATAGGTATCCAAACACCTATGAACCAATCCCCAAGGCCCCGCCTTGTCATTATACATTGGTCCCATAGATTCTCACACATCTATGTACCTCCCCAAGGCCCTGCCTTGTCAACATCCCCTTGGTACCAAGTCAAAACATAAACAATCAAGAATTATCTAGCAGTTAATCACATAAGTATCAACACATAAGTCCATTACCAACGCCAAACATTCACAACATAAATTTATAAATCAAAACATAACACAGTGTCTCTTCCATCCCATCTGGAAATCAAATCATAAAAAGACATGGGACTATGAAACTCACCTGATTGAGCTTCCCCAAACATCCGCACACTAGCAAAAAGCTAATCAACCAAAAACACATAATCAAAACATTAAACCAAACACTAAAATGGCTCATCAACCTATGATGGACATCTAACCTTCTCCCATATATATACCTCATATATATGCTCTAAGCATCTAATTACAACCCTCTATAAAGACCTTATCTCGTTTTACTTCATAACACATCCCGTTAACATTTTATCAAAAACAGTCCCAGTTTTAGGTCTCCAAACTATAAGCCAAACACCCACCTAAACACACCCATGATCTCTGTAAAGGGAATACTTATGCCCTTACATATGTTAGCTAACACCTCCCACTTGCCCCAACCTTAAAGCTACTGTTAAGGCCCTGATATATATATATATATATATATATATATATATATATATATATATATATATATATATATATATATATATATATATACTTTCGTCATTCCAGATTTACTGATTTTAAACATACAAAAAGTTTGTTATAATTAGGGGGTCTTACCCTAAACCACAACCTTATCCCAAGTTCAGATACTTACTACAATATATAAACCATATCTCATGTTCGTTAGAAGATCCCAATGCAACCCTAGGTACCCCAAACAACCCAATACTTAAAAAGAAAACAGGCTGACTTTAAAACTGTTTTGACCTCTGACTGCTGTAACCTGTTTTTGACCCACTTCCCTACCTCCAATTTAGTTCGCGTTTATTGAGTTGGAAAAACACTTCAATTACCTTTTCAGGGGTACTTGTATCGCAAAATAAGAGTTTGTAGAACTCCCAATATGATCAAAACAATTGACTCAAAATTCTGCCCAGTTTTTAAAAACGGGTTTAACAAAATCAACCTCATTAATTAACCCTAATCCCTCTAATTACTAGCCCTAATTTATGTAATCATTATAAAACCATTAATATAACATTAATTTAATGTTTTTAAATTAAACCCTAACCTAAATCCATCATAATATGATTAAGAAATCATAAAAACAATTAAATTGAAAAGGGATTAAAGACTTTACCTTAGATTTATGAAACCCCCAAAATATGAAGAACCCTAAAAACCCTCTATGAAACCCACGACTTTTTTTTATCTCCAGGGAAAAATAATGAATTTTGTTTTTAATAAATACATTATATAGGGTGTGATAACCCATTCCTAGCCCAACCCAAAAACCCCTTTCCTTTTTCTTTTTTTTTCCTTTTTTTCTTTCTTTCTTGCGTCCAAACCGACCCAACACCCCTTAAAATTCTTTTTTTTTATTTTTATTTTATATTATTAAGTTATTAATAATACCTTAGTTTACCATAATTTATTTCACCTCCTAAAGCCGCCAAAACCTCAAAACCGTAAAACTAAAATTTACGCGTTTTACCGTAAAAGTCGTAAAATATACACTTTTAAAAAAAATCTCAAATTTTGAAATAAACTTTATAACTAAATCCTAAATGACTTAAAACCATCCCGAAAAATATCCATATGACTAATTACCTCATCCGAGACCTCTAAATGCTATCACTACCATGTGAACTCATGAACATGAAATCATCTCACATCGTTTCACTCACAAGGTACCCCGTACCGGAAATGATATCCAAACCACAATCTATACACACCAATTAACACATAAACACGTAAAGACACGTAACTAGCACAAAATAAAACTAAGTGACGAACCTCAAAACCAGGGTTTTCACATCACTCCCTCCTAATAGAAATCTCGTCCCGAGATTTACTCCTTATGATCAAACACACAAACAACAAATCACATGAGGATACTTGTTCTAAACGAACTCCCCTCATTTCCACGTGAACTTTAGTTCAAGTTTCAAAATACCACATATACAAACCAAAAATAATTAAACTCATTGCCAAACTCTAGACCTCACAGTCAATAAATCTCATAGATGACTCTTTGATAAAACAAAGACTCTTATTAACACAAGTCCCGAATAACCGTACATGCAAAATGCATTCTCAAACAACCTTTACCAATCTCAATACATGAAATGTATCATGTATACAACTCATTTCCCCCAGGTAATTCTATCTCATAAGCTAATGGTCCGATCTTTCCAAAGATCATAAATGGACCTATAAAACTCTACATCAACTCTTCCATTTTACCAAAACATACCACCCGTTACTATGGGTGAAACTTCCTACATAACTTTGTCACTAACTCTAGTGGTTTCCTCCTTTTCTACATAGCATCCCTTGTTGCTCTCATTCTGTCCACAAACACCATTACAAAATTAGTATCCTCTTTTACCAATTCTAGTCCACAATGGGGACAACTCATCCTATCCTTTCATATAGTGCCTCAAATGGCATTTATCGACTTCTAGTATGATAATCATCATTATATGAAAACTCAGCCATCGCTAATGAGTTTCCTAACTCCCTCTAAATCAATCACTCATGCCCTTAGTGTAACTCCTAAGGTTGTATAAATATCTCACTTGTTCCTCCTTTTCTAGTCAGCTAGATATACTCATATCCAATCATGTTTATCAACCCCCTTTAGTCCGTACCCCAAATAAAAATAAACTACTATCAAAACTCAACCTTGAATCCGACACTTGTACAACAATTCCGACCAGTCCACTGACCTCCCATGACTATACTTTCTGAATATTTGAAAAGTACGTTCCGAGTACATAATTTTTGGCTTTTGAATCACTCAAAAAGCTCTAAAAACAAACAAGTTATGACCAAAACAGTTTTATATTAATGAAAGATAAAATTGTATGTGAAATCTTCATAAACTCAATTTAACCTTGTATTAATAATTATAAATGACGTGAATCGGTTAAACCCAATTATCTAAACTATGTAAGTAGAAAGAAATTTTACTTTGCTTTATTTTAAAGAAAGTGTTTTAGAATTTGAAATAAATAAGTGTTGATTAAAGAAATCTTATGTTACATCTTGTTTCACACACGATTCCAACACCTTACCCTTATTTTACCGAATACAACCAACTATCTAACCCTATAATAGATTTCCAAGTCCCCCTTTCCAACATTCTCTATGGCACGTTACTTGTGCCAATATCCATACATTTCACAAATATCTATTCATCTCCCTTGTACTCCTAATAGACCTCATGACCACATTAGTTCATCTACGAACCTCTTTCCTCCCCACTGAGGGTATTCCGACCGTTCTCTCATGGCCACCTACTTAAGCGTGTAGGCGCGACCAAGTCTTTCATATGGCTACCTCAACGCTCTCGAACAATACGAAACCAAAACTACATCCTGAATCCATCAGATACGATCAACGAATCAAACCCACGGATAACTAACGAAATTTCACGTGCACCAATTAAAACAAGTCAAAAACCACGAGACTCAAAAGAAAACTCAAATCCAGAACATGTATCAATTCAAAATGACCCATGACAACGAAAAATAATCCAAGAAACACCCAATGGCAACCAAAACATATGACATGGTGTTTGGTAAGGCTGGGAGCCTTGGATTTTGTTTGGAATGATTGATCTTGAATATTAGTTGTTAATGCATATTTGTAGCACATTGTCCATATGTTTAGTGGTTTATGGTTGTTCACAGCTTATTTTAATCTGTTGTCAGTTGGAGTCTAAACCTATGACTCTCACCAACATTATGTTGACGTATTTTAGTGTCTCTTTCAGGTGATAAAGTGGTTGTGCGTGAGAACATATGTGGCTAGGATTGGAGTCGCTTAGGAATGCATTTAGAAGGAGATCCTTATTCCTTCTTAGTTTATTTTTCTGTTTGTTTCAATAAGTGATACTATGAACCTATATGTTGATTTGTTTGTGTTATTTGTTTGTCTTGGGTAAGAGGTAGGACTGTTACCAACTTACCTAGACTCCTGCATTGATGAGATATTGTCATGACATTTGTGTCACCTTTTATGACATTTTTAATTCATATAGTTCTCTCTATAGACACGCTGTTGTTGTGATGATATCCATACGTCACGTCCCATATTCCGCCATGGTGGGGTGTGACACCTATCATAAGTCATTTAAGACCGTTTGGGTGTCATGTGTCTATACTAAATACTCTTGATTATTTGGGAAAGTTTGATGGAAAGTCTGATCTAGGATATCTTGTAGGATATTCAGTGCAAAGTAAAGCATATAGGGTTTATAATTTGGCATCTAAAAAGGTTAAAGAAATTACCCATGTTAATTTCTTAGAAAATAAACCTAATGTCCCAGGAATAGGTTATGCTTGGATGTTTGATTTAGAAAATAAACCTATGCAAAAGGATTGTCAAACTAACAATGCAGGTGAGGAGACAACTAATGCAAGTACTCAAGAAGATGTTTCTTCATCAGATGATGATGTTACTATCTATGTGCACAATATGCCTACTATTACTCCCCTCTGCTACTCCCAAGAAGCAAACCATGCCATCAAAAGATGATCAAACCTCCCAAGAGCTTCAGAGGCTTCAAGATCGAGAAAAGAATGCTATATCTGCTAATAAGCATTCAGGAGAAGAATTTGTTGAGTCACAACACTCAGCAGTACCTACTACACCTATCGGTACTTCATCTGCAAGTACTGCTAAATCAAAATCTGCTAAATCTGTTGACTCACTAGAAGACATTTTACAAGCTATGGACGATGAAGACGTATATGCTAGTCCAGCTGAAGGAATCTTCTCCAAAGCTTCCTATGATGAGCAGGGTGCAGTAACTGATTTCAACAATTTGGAAACAGAAATTCCAGTCAGTTCTATTCCCACTCATAAAGTCAACAACAATCATCCTACTACACAGATCATTGGAGATCCCATGTCAGTTGTACAAACCAGAAGACAACTTCAAACCAATAATGAAACTCATGCACTTGTGAGTTATGTCAAACAACAACAGAGAACTAATCATAAAGATACTCAGCATTGTTTGTTTACCTGTTTCTTATCACAAGTAGAGCCCAAAAACATTTCTCAGGCTCTTGATGAAGAAAGTTGGGTAGATGCCATGCAAGAAGAATTAACATAATTTGAGCTACAAAAAGTTTGGATTCTTGTGGATCTTCCCTCAGGTAAGAGAGTAATTGGTACCAGATGGGTTTTTAGGAACAAGAAGGATGAAAGAGGAGTTGTTGTGAGGAACAAGGCAAGACTTGTTTCTCAAGGCTATAGACAAGACGAAGGGATAGACTATGATGAGGTTTTTGCACCAGTAGCAAGGATAAAAGCCATTAGGTTATTTTTGGCCTTTGCATCATATATGGGTTTTATAGTCTATCAAATGGATGTGAAAAGTTCCTTTCTTTATGGTACTATTTCAGAGGAGGTATATGTCTCACAACCTCTAGCTTTTCTAGATCCTAAATTCCCCAATAGAGTCTACAAGGTTACCAAAGCACTTTATGGTCTGCATCAAGCTCCAAGAGCCTGGTATGCAACTTTATCCAATTTTCTACTAGAGCATGGATATAGGAGAGGGACCATTGACGAAACTCTGTTCATCAAGAAGAATGCTAAGGATATCATTCTAGTTCAAGTCTATGTTGATGGCATCATTTTTGGTTCTACCAAGAAGTCATGGTGTGAAGAGTTTGAGGCTTTGATGAAAGGAAGATTTCAGATGAGTTCTATAGGAGAACTAACTTTCTTTTTGGGACTACAAGTCAAAGAAAGGAAAGATGGAATATTTATCAGCCAAGATAAGTATGTTGCTGAAATCTTGAAGAAATTTTCATATATGGATACAAGAAGTACAAGCACACCTTTTGAAGCTAAGAAGTCTTTATCAAATGATGAACATGGAGAAAATGTTGATATTCATCTATACAGATCAATGATTGGTTCATTGATGTATATTACTACTTCAAGGCTAGATATTATGTTTGTTGTGTGCGGCTGTTCAAGGTTCCAAGTCCATCCAAAGGTATCACATCTACATGCTGTGAAGAAGATTTTTAAGTATCTTAAAAGTCAACCCAATTTAGGATTATGGTATCCTAGAGATTCCACCTTTGAACTGGAAGCTTACTCAGACAGTGATTATGTTGGAGCTAATCATGAAAGGAAATCCACAACAGGAGGTTGTCAATTCCTAGGCAGAAGACTCATATCTTGGCAGTGTAAGAAGCAAACCATTGTTGCTACTTCTACAACTGAAGCTGAATATGTAGTTGTTGCTCATTGCTGTGGACAAGTACTTTGGATTCAGAATCAATTGAGAGATTATGGGTTTAACTTCATGAACACCAAGATTTACATTGATAATGAAAGTACTATATGTATTGTCAAAAATCCAGTATTTCACTCCAAGACCAAGCATATTAAAATAAGAAATCACTTTATAAGAGATGCCTATGACAAGAAGCTTATTCAAGTCTTGAAGATTCATACAGACAACAATGTAGTTGATTTGTTGACTGAGGCATTTGATGCAAAGAGATTTGAATTATTGGTGACACATATTGGTATGCTCAACCAATAGACTACTGAATATGTTGAGGGGAGGTAATAGTTGTACAAACTTTTATACTAATTTTTATTGAATAGTCTATGTTTTGTGTTTTTGATGTGATTTCAGGTTGATAGAAAAATATAAAAGAGGTAATTATGATAGTGGAATGCATGAACTGGTCAAAATTGTGAGGTATCGTTATAACTCCAAGTACCGTCAACACAAATTCAAGTACCGAGTATGTTCCATGTACCGCTACATGTACGTTGTACCGTTAAGGGTCTCTTTTGTAAATTTGGTAGTTTCTTCGCGCTTGGGTTCGTTATTTACTTAAATACTTACTCCAATTACACAATTGATTCACCTAATCTTTTTTTTTATCTCTTGATTCTATAACCTTCTCTCTAATATTTTGATCATCAGAAATACTAATGGCTGCTTTACAAGTGATCTCGAAGCATAATTTGGTTACGAATCTTGCTATGAATGATGACTCTCTTGGATTCCATGAGATTCTTGGTTTCTTATCTCGAAGTCATGTTCGTTTTGCACTCACTGTAAGTCCCATTGTCTCTATTTCCATTGTTGAACAATTTTGGAACACTGTTGTGTTAGGTACTCGGTTTGATCAACCTTGCATTAGGGCTAGGGTGAATCATAGAAATATATATGTAACTGAGGTACTACTAAGGGCAAGTTTAAGATTAAATGATGAAAATGGACTTAGTATGCTTCATAACACATAGATTCATGATGGCCTTACAACCATGGGCTATGAGGGTGGTAGGGAAAGTCTTACTTTCTTTAAAGCTTTATTTTCACCTCAATGGAAATTGATTTTTCATGCTATTATTCATTGTTTAAGCTCTAAAAGTACATCTTTTGATCAAATTCCTGCTGCATTGGCATCAGCTGGTATTTGTCTAGCAAATAACAGAGTTTTTAATTTTTCAAGATTAATTTTTGAAGGCATGACTAGTGTTGGGTCCACTAGATATGGATCTTGCAGCCTGTTAAGGATGGTGAACGACTTCTGTAATCACAAGTCTATTCATAGAGAGACTCTAGATGAAACACACAGTATAAGTGCGGAATACAAATACTATGAACAAGAAGAAACAGAATAACTATAATGACTTGATCCTTACTAAGGATATTTATATTAATATGAACTAAATAATGTTTGATGAAGGTGTGTTTAACCCTTCTGCCAATGGTTCCTTTTAAACTACAAGGAAACCCTAATACATCATTAAAACCAAAACGTGTAATTCTGATATGTATATCCTTTCCTAACATATCTCATGCATATCTTAACAAACTACTCAAAATAATAATGTTTGACTTTCTAAAGCCAGGAGCACGTGTTGCTCCTACTACTACTAGGACCAGGAGGAACTACATACCTCCTAGCATACCTTGTAACACCCCACTTGGGTAAGTGGACCGTTACGTGTATTTATGGCGTGTCATCAAAGCATAAGGTAAATGTCCTAAAACATTAAATGACCATAACGGAAATACCAGAATCAAACATCGGTAATCCAACCAAGCTCAAAACATGAAAAATAAAATACTAAAGGAAAGGACTAAACAATGTCCAAAAGCATAATAATGTAAGAAATGCATAAAGTAAGAAGTCTGGATAGCTTCCATCCCAATGCACGTGCTCTCAGAATCCTAAGAACGTCCCGGTGTACATGCCGTTAGAACATGAAAGGAACTACGGCTGAGCATAACGCTCAGTGAACGAATATAAAGCATGACAAGGAATTATTGAAATGAAACAGATGATAAAATACTGGAGCTGTAAGACTGATAGGTAAAGTTGCAGTGGAAATTTGTGTATAATCTGGAAAGTCTGGTTTATATATAATAAAGCTGAACTGTTATTTGTTAAATCTGAAAACATGCATTTACTGTATTAAAATTGCCAGAGCTTATATAGGTCATGTGCTGTAACAACTGTGCATGAATAACTGGAGGGGTGACCTCGTCATGTGTAGAGGGGTGACCTCTAAATACTGTGTTGGGTGGAGGGATCAGCTCCAATGTGAAGGATGTAGAGCACATACCACATTCACCCTGATAACTTGTAAACTGATAAGCCTAGGATGCATCCATACGCCCCACTAAACATACATATAAAAATGGCCAAACTGAACATGAGTGGGACGATGCAGGATATCACTATCCTGCATGTGATTCACGACGCCGATGCCTCTAGTGCCATGGTTACGGTACCTCCGTAACTAGTACATAAACTGGTCATGCTTGTATAATTCTCAGGCAATTTATTTAGTTATTAACATGATTACTGATAAGCTTAAACATATACTAGGGAAAACATTTGGCTGCAGACGGGAATCCTAAACATGCATAGGAAAGGAAGTCCTTACTGAAAGGACGGAAAATCCGTACCTCGCGTCCAGTAATGAAATATGAATGAAAGTTGAAAGGTCGATTCCGACTTCAAGGTTACTACAAAGATAAAGGACGCTGAGATGAGTTGTCTAATTACTGTTTACTGTTACAGATTTTTATCTGTTCTTAATTTAATTACTTTTATTCCTGTAATATTGTTTGGGTATAATCTGATAGTATCTGACAGTTCTGTAATATTACTGGTTACAGTATTCCTGTATTGCTGATTAGTATATATCATGTACTTCTGATTACTTGTATAATATATTGATTCTAATATTATAATACTATTATTAGTAACCTGCTAAATATAACAAGTCTCTTGAATTAGAAAGTTTCCTAAAATAGAAAGGTTTCCAAATATAGTTTTCTTGAAAGTAACCTTTAAATAAATCACACGTTTTAAGTAATTTAAAACAAAGAATTAGAATTAATGTTACTAATTAAATTAATAACGCTAAAAAATTTAATTAAATTCATTTATAAACTTATTTATAATAATGATTTAATCATAAATTAATTAACTTCGTATTTTTATTATTTCCCGAAATCCTAAGTCGAAATTATCCCCGAGACACCCACGCCTCGGCTAAACCGTGAGTCGAAAATTCACCACAGCCGGTTGGCCGTGGCCTTGCTGACCAACACCCACAGTAGCTACCGACTCTAGTCGGTTAGCCACTGTTACCACAGGGTACCCACTGACCTTGCGTCAGTTCCCCCTGTTTGTTGTTCGTTCCCACTGTTAGCCCTAATGTCCCCACTGCTTTCACAGTCCCAAACACCCTATGTTGATGGTGCAGACCCAAGCGCACCCCCTGCTGAGTTGTTTTTCCTGCTGTTATATAAACCAAACACCCCCTTGCTGATTGTTGTGTCTCGGCTGAAAGAAAAGGCCACCACCGAGAGTCATTGACTCTCGCTTTTCTGGAATCAAACCCAACCCGACACTACATGATTTAAACAGGTTTCATAACATGTTCATAGATTTTTACTAGTATAGATTCGAAAATAAATGCAGGAGAAAGATAAAAGGGTTCATGAACGTTACCAACCCGCGAATGACATTAGGACAAGAATACGAAATACGATTGCTAATACTTCGAGATCTCAGGCCATCCTCCTTCTCCCATTTTTTTGAAATACACGGCGACATTAATAATAAACCCTAAGTTTATTTTTATTTCTTTGTTTCCTGCTTGTGTAGCATTAGGACCCCGTCCCCCTTTTTTTTAGTTAAAAACGTATACTGGGCTCAAGGCCCAGTTTCCTTCTTTTTGGTTTAAGATGCGGCCCAAGGAACACCAATACCAAAATGTTTTAAATTTTTTTTTCTTTTTCGTTTCAATTAGCGTTTAACTTGCGTTTGCGATTATATACAACCTGCCATGAATTTATTTATTTATTATTTTTGTATATAAAGTCGGTCCCTTTAACATATGTACTTTTTGTTTTGTTTTTTTAAAACGTAATCGTAATCTTTGCGTTCTTTCGTATTAATCTTAGTTTCGCGTTCTTTCGTAGTTTTTAATAATTAAACTGCGTATTTATTATTTTGAATAATTAAATACGGGTTTTACAATTCTTCTCCTCTAAAAAGAATAATTCGTCCCCGAATTAAAGATACGACCATACTGGGTTTTACAATTCTTCCCCTCTAAAAAGGAGAATTCGTCCTCGAATATAAAGGTATTCAAGCTGATTGGGTAAAAACTGAAAATGGTAATAAGCTCAAAGGCGTATAAGCTGAAAAGACATATAAGCTGGAAGGACACATAGGCTGAAAGAACATGAAAGTTGAAAAGGTCATATAAACTAAGAGGATAATTCGTCTTCTAAATTAAGACATAATGCTGCTAAAAGTATAAACATGATACGACTAAAGTGAACATGTGACATGAAGTGACTAAAAAGGACATGGAACGTGACATGACTGAAAAGGACATAACTGACTTATGGAAGAAAAGGATGAGAATTCCGGATGGATTGCTTTGTTTCAAGTGGCTTCCCGCTCAAATCGGTTCTGACAAATGTTTTGATACAATGCAATTCTTGGTCTTAATGACCTTGTCCTGACAATGCTGAGGAGTTTCTGTTTCCATTGATAAAATGGATTTTCTGGATCTGATAGAATGGATAAACTATAATGTGTAGGGTACATGAAATGGTACGTACGATTATCCTGAAAGATAATATTTATCTCTCTAAGCAAGCTGCTGAGAATATAAAAGAACGAACTACGTGAACAATTGTGAATGTTCTAAGTGATAAATTGTGAATGTGGTTCGTGATCATCTGATGAACGCTAAGCATGGAAGGTATCGAGAACGTGATACATGGACGTGGACGTATCATGAACGTATACTGACTGAGAAATGAATGCCAAACTATACGGCCTGAGACGTGAAACGTCTGCCTGAGAATGGAAAAGTTGTGCTAACTTGAGTCTGGTTTCTTAAGCTTTCTGTGACCAACTCCGGCATCAGACCTGGAACGTATCCACGGAAATGAAACACGAACCTGAACGTGAACAATGTCATGAATGCGAATCGTGAACTTAAATCATGAGATGAACTGAGACAGTATTATACTGTGAGTAAGACGTAGACGTGAAAGTGAAAATAACTCGAACGTAAAGTGAATGTAAACATATACGTGATCGTGAACATATATTCTGTCCGATATAATGGTCGTTGGAATACCTTGAATTCGTACAATTTACTTGAAATTTTTCTATAGGTCCGCTACTGCGTGATCCTTTCAGATGAAAGAAACGCGCATGCTGGTTACATGGTTGACGATAACTTAGATAGTATCATACTTCCTTTGAGCATGTGGCAACTGATATCAATTTCATGGAATTTCGTCTCATTTCTGCTCAGAAATTTACTAAGGATCGTAATAACTTGCTTACGTAACAGTGTTCTGTCTTAAACCTGCGGTATGTCAGGAATCTAGATATGAACATAGCTGCATCAATGTGTGATGCAGATTCTATCAAAGTTTTTCCTGGGATTATGCAACATTCTGTTTGAAATGTGGTTGAATAGTCATAAAACATTTTTAGTGAGAACTGTCGGCAATTTCTGTGGTAGTAGTCAATTGAGTTCTAGAAAATTTTGTACTTCGTTCACAGTCGTCGGTCGGGACCATCTGGTGATGGCCTTCACCTTCGCAGCATTGTTTGAAACTTCTTTCTGCTAAGGTAGAATGGATCAGAAATGCCACCTTGTTCAATTGGAATTCATATCTGGAAAGATGTATATAAAACTTTCTCCTATCGAAGATTCGGTACAATTGTGGGAAGATGAGTCTCGTGTTCTTGCCTAGCATTAGGCAGATCAAAATGTGATCAATGAATATACTGATGATATTGCCTGAGAGTCATAAAAAAATTTATTCATAATTACATAATATAGCTGGAGCGTTAGGGAGCTCAGAAGTATAAGATCAAAATTTTTTTAGAGAGACTGTAATATGTGCAACAGCGGTTTGGAAACGTCATGTTCTTTCTCTCACCACTGATGGTAGCATGATCGAAAATTTGTTCTGGAGAATGTTTAAGACATCGTAGCAGGTCAGATAAACCTACTATTTATGGAATGAACATTGATTAAGAATGGTGATCTTGTAAAAAAAAAAATTAGTGATCGATACATGATCTCATGATACCGGCCTTCTTCCTGATAGACATAAACGGTGCACTTCCTGGTGGTGCGCTAGGGCGAATAAGGCCTCGTTCCGGTAACTTTTGCAGCAAATGCTGCAACTCTTTAACTTAGCTGAAGCCTTGCAATAAAGAGTTTTTAAAACAGGTTTCGTTCTTGAGACTAACTCGACGTTAAATTATGTCTTGTGGCCAGGAATGAATTTCTAGAAAACCTTCCGGAATTACATCTGGAAACTTTGGGATAATCTGTTGATCATGAATTTAAGGAATTTTAGAATTCGTATCATGAATGGTGACCATAAGTCATCGCAACTAGAGATAATAATTCACGTGCTCGTAAAGCTGGAACAATTTGTACTGATTTTTCTGGCAGGAGTAAAATGAATATGTTCAGGAGTTGGTAAAACGGATCTCGTCGTTAGCTAGAAATAAAACTTTAATAAGTATGGTGATACTGTTGAGTCATTTTTGGCTGAGAGTCAGGTAACCACCTGATTTTAGATAAAGCTGACATAGGAACACGTGAAATAAACATGGTGACTTTTCACTGAATGTGTTCATCTGTAACCTCATAGAATGAATACTGTGTGTTCAACCTGAATAATACTCTAGTGGTGGTGACTGAATTTTTTTTAAATGATCTTATTCATGCGTGGCATAGTAAGACGGGTATACCCCCTTCTGAAGGATACCCTGAATTACTGAGGTCCTGGTTTAGAAACATACTGGAGTTATGAGTTCTGACTTGTATTTTAAGAAAAGATTCATATGACGTGTACCATGACTAGTGTCCTGATATTGTCTTCCGAAATGATACCTAAGACCTATGCCTTGACTGATGTCTTGACATGTGTTTTAGTGGATGAATCTGACAAGGCTGAATTTTTTTTGGTAACTGCTTGGATTGGCCGACCGGTTAAACTACTGACCTCTTGTATTTCTGGTCACGTCCGTGCTGGAGTTCCAATGGTTACTGACTGATTAATTATAAGTATGATGGTTGTCACTACTGCTTTGTCTGTCACTTTATGACGGTCATTATCATGACCGTGATTCATGTAACTACTCTACTGAGTGGCCGGCTGGGTTCCAGTTCCCACTCTTCTGAATAAACGGTTAGTTGAGTGAAGTGTGACATCTAGCTGAGAAAGTAAAAGCCTGGAATAGAATGGTAGTGTCAGATGGTAGAAGTTTATTCTCGTCAGAAATTTCAAATTTATAGTTTTTGTCCTTGTTCTGCAGAGTCTTCATAGTATAAACAGCATCAGCATCTTGAGAAATCTCCAAAGTATCAGCAGCATCAGCATTTGTGAGGTCTTCAAAGTGTTAGCGGCATCAGCATCTAGCAAAATCTTCAACTCACGAGCAGCATTAGCACCTGGTAGAATATCGACAAGTGGAAACGCCTGAGATGATTTAGGATCAATTAGCAATACCCATGGAGTAGGGTACCTGGAGTACACCTGGTCTACTGTACATGAAGTACAAAATGAATACTGCACATGGAGCATATCTTAGACACTATACGTGGAGTACACGTGAAATACTGTACATGGAGCTGGTGGAAATTTTACGGGATGATGGATACTGGTGTCGCTTGTCTGACATTATCAAAGAAATAAATTGATTTAAACGGTAGTAAACCGAACTGAAATGGTTAACATGATAGGCTGATAGTTTCTGCGTAGACTTAATGCTGGTTGTATAGAGGCTAAAATTATGATTAAACGGAGTTTCATCAACGTTCAGTATACATGATTGATAAAGACCAGAACATGATTTATCATGAAATAGTATTTTACTGTAATCCTTCTGTATCTCAGCATGAAACAATATCATTCTGTTGAAAACATAATCCTTGTAAGGAAACATGAAACTGAATCATCATGAAGACGACATCAACGTGAGGGTATGAAAATTTTATTGTTACAAGGAACATAAAAAGTCGAATCAACTGAGGTGTAATATCAACTAATGTGGATGGCAATGGTTCAATCCACAGAATTCAAAGAAGAAAACATGTGACTAAGCATGGGCGATTCTGGTTCGGTCCATACTTGTCAAAATTTTCTGAGAATTGTCATGTATAGAAATTTACAATCTGGGACTAAATATTGTTGGTTGTAGTCAAATTCATATTTGTCAAGATTTTATGAAACGTTATTATATGACAAAGGTGAACAACTATGGATCGGTTCACAAAACAACATTCAACTGAAAAACATGAAATTTGATCTAAACATTGGTGAGCGTATATCGGTTGGTTCACCAAGTAATATTCAACTGAAAGCATGAATCTGTCAAGAGTAAGGATGAACGCCATTGGGTCGGTTCACCAATACAAAAATCTGAACGGGCAAGGGTGAACGCCTATGGGTCGGTTCACCAAAACAAAATTCGCAGAAAAGCACATGCGACTAAATATGGCCAGTCTTGTACCAACCTTTACTTAGTCAAAAACTTTAAGAAAACCGACTGATAACTAAAGAAAACTGACTGATAAATGCATGAGAAACATGAAAGATAACAACGCCAAAATCTGGAAAGTTCCTGGTGACTACCCACTAGTCACAGGTCAAGTTTTAGAGCCTACAGGTCGAACCTTCCGCTCTGATACCATAATTGTAACACCCCACTTGGGTACATGGACC
Organism: Glebionis coronaria; assembly: GCA_025667525.1. Taxonomy (NCBI): domain Eukaryota; kingdom Viridiplantae; phylum Streptophyta; class Magnoliopsida; order Asterales; family Asteraceae; genus Glebionis; species Glebionis coronaria. The sequence goes on from CM046882.1 coordinate 346,243,314, forward strand.
GTTACGTGTATTTATGGCATGTCATCAAAGCATAAGGTAAATTTCCTAAAACATTAAATGACCATAACAGAAATACCGGAATCAAACATCGGTAATCCAACCAAGCTCAAAACATGAAAAATAAAATACTAAAGGAAAGGACTAAACAATGTCCAAAAGCATAATAATGTAAGAAATGCATAAAGTAAGAAGTCTGGATAGCTTCCATCCCAATGCACGTGCTCTCAGAATCCTAAGAGCGTCCCGGTGTACCTGCCGTTAGAACATGAAAGGAACTACGGCTGAGCATAACGCTCAGTGAACGGATATAAAGCATGATAAGGAATTACTGAAATGAAACAGATGATAAAATACTGGAGCTGTAAGACTGATAGGTAAAGTTGCAGCGGAAATCTGTGTATAATCTGTAAAGTCTGGTTTATATATAATAAAGCTGAACTGTTATCTGTTAAATCTGAAAACATGCATTTACTATATTATAATTGCCAGAGCTTATATAGGTCATGTGCTGTAACAACGGTGCATGAATAACTGGAGGGGTGACCTCGTCATGCTGTAGAGGGGTGACCAGTAAATAACTGTAGAGGGGTGACCTCTAAATACTGTGTTGGGTGGAGGGATCAGCTCCAATGTGAAGGATGTAGAGCACACACCACATTCACCCTGATAACTTGTAAACTGATAAGCCTAGGATGCATCCATACGCCCCACTAAACATACATATAAAAATGGCCAAACTGAACATGAGTGGGACGATGCAGGATATCACTCTCCTACATGTGAGTCACGACACCGGTGCCTCTAGTGCCATGGTTACGGTACCTCCGTAACTAGTACATAAACTGGTCATGCTTGTATATAATGCTCAGGCAATTTATTTAGTTATTAACATGATTACTGATAAGCTTAAACATATACTGGGGAAAAAATTTGGCTGTAGACGAGAATCCTAAACATGCATAGGAAAATCCGTACCTCGCATCCAGTAATGAAATATGAATGAAAGCTGAAAGGTCGATTCTGACTTCAAGGTTACTACAAAGATAAAGGACGCTGAGATGAGTTGTCTAATTACTGTTTACTGTTACAGATTTTTATCTGTTCTTAATTTAATTGCTTTTATTCCTGTGATATTGTTTGGGTATAATCTGACAGTATCTGACAGTTCTGTAATATTACTGGTTACAGTATTCCTGTATTGCTGATTAGTATATATATTGTACTTCTGATTACTTGCATAATATATTGATTCTAATATTATAATACTATTATTAGTAACCTGCTAAATATAACAAGTCTCTTGAATTAGAAAGTTTCCTATAATAGAAAGGTTTCCAAATATAGTTTTTTTGAAAGTAACCTTTAAATACATCACACGTTTTAAGTAATTTAAAAAAAAGAATTAGAAATAATGTTACTAATTAAATTAATAATGCTAAACAATATAATTAAATTCATTTATAAACTTATTTGTAATAATAATTTAATCATAAATTAATTAACTTCGTATTATATTTCCCGAAATCCCAAGTCGAATTTATCCCCGAGACACCCACGCCTCGGCTAAACCGTGAGCCGAAAATTCACCATAGCCGGTTGGCCGTGGCCTTGCCGCCCAACACCCACAGTAGCCACCGACTCTTGTCGGTTAGCCACTGTTACCACAGGGTACCCACTGACCTTGCGTCAGTTCCCCCTGTTTGTTGTTCGTTCCCACTGTTAGCCCTAATGTCCCCACTTCTTTCACTGTCCCAAACACCCTCCGTTGATGGTGCAGACCTAAACGCACCCCCTGCTGAGTTGTTTTTCCTGCTGTTATATAAACCAAACACCCCTTTGCTGATTGTTGTTTCTCGGCTGAAAGAAAAGGCCACCACCGAGAGTCATTGACTCTCGGTTTTCTAGAATCAAACCCAACCCGACACTACATGCTTTAAACAGGTTTCATAACATGTTCATAGATTTTTACTAGTATAGATTCGAAAATAAATGCAGGAGAAAGATAAAAGGGTTCGTGAACGTTACCAACCCGCGAATGACATTAGGACAAGAATACGAAATACGATTGCTAATACTTCGAGATCTCAGGCCATCCTCCTTCTCCCATTTTTTTGAAATACACGGCGGCACTAATAATAAACCCTAAGTTTATTTTTATTTCTTTATTTCCTGCTTGTGTAGTATTAGGACCCCGTCCCCCTTTTTTTTGTTAAAAACGTATACTGGGCTCAAGGCCCACTTTCCTTCTTTTTGGTTTAAGCTGCGGCCCAAGGAACACCAATACCAAAATGTTTTAAATTTTTTTCTTTTTCGTCTCGATTAACGTTTAACTTGCGTTTGCGATTATATACAACCTGCCATGAATTTATTTATTTTTTATTTTTGTATATAAAGCCGGTCCCTTTAACATATGTACTTTTTGTTTTTTTTTAAAACGTAATCGTAATCTTTGCGTTCTTTCGTATTAATCTTAGTTTCGCGTTCTTTCGTAGATTTTAATAATTAAACTGCGTATTTTTTATTTTGAATAATTAAATACGGGTTTTACATACCTATTACAAATGACTATTACAGAGGTCCTAACAATCCTCCCTTAAACTTGAATTTGACTTGTTGAGTTCAATTATGTTGGTAGATCTTGCAAAACAGCTTGAGGATTGGAACAACAACACAAATAGCAACATCATAATCATCAGCATGAACAACACAAAGACTGCTGCAATGAATAACACCGAAAAGCTTCTTAAAAGCTTGAAACAGATCTGCACCTTGTTGAATCTTTACAACAACATGAGTAGATTTGATGAGCCTTTACTAAGTAGCTGCTCGCTCTTGGGCTAGCTAGTCTTTGTGGTGGAATAAGCATCACCCTGGGCGACCAGAACCCAACCCAACTCTTAGAACGTGAATCAATGGTGAGTGGGGGTACCCTGATGATTTTGGGCAAATCACCACAGCCGTCAACGGATTTGATAGAGATCTTTACCAGAAGCCGTACCCTTCTGGACTAGCCAACTCTTAGCAATGAAGCATCGGTGAACTGAAAACCCTATAGCTTTGAGCAAGCTATTACAGCTATCAACGGATTTGATATAGATCTTTACCAACAGCCCTACCCCCTTGGACTAGCCACTTTTTAGTCTAGGACCAAGGCAAGTGAAAACCATCCAGTTTTTGGTAACGTGGAAACCATCAACGGATTTGATAATCACGCGAGAGTCGTACCCTCATGGTGAATCAACTCTTTCTTGTCTGTGAAACATGGTGAGTTGAGCAACATTTGTTGTGTAGACTAGGTCCAACACCAAAAGTACCTCTCAAAAACAGCCCAAGTGTGAAAATGTCAAGTGAAAAACAATGTCATGATGGAAAATTATAAGAAGATATTATATTATGTATAAGTATGAAATTCCATCACATGTTTAAAGTATAAGCAGATATTATATAAAAAGTATTTGTTTTTTTTCCTTTTTGTCTTGTTTTTAACTATAATGTGAGTCACCAATCACTGTACACATTGGTGAAAAGAATGTTAGTATAACACAAGAATAGAAGAACCATAGCAATCACTTACCAGAAGCTGCAACCTTGTCTGCATGTAACCGGGCTTGAATACCTTCGACCAAGGCAGTGGCCATGGTAGACACATTACCAGAAGGAGCATTGGATACCTGCAAATGACATTCTAGCATAGCTTCCATGGTGGAATTATCAATGGATACTCCATATCCGTAAGCATAAACACAACGGCACCAGTCTCAAGCTCTAACGCATGAATACCATAACCAACATACAGTTTCCACCTCCTGATAACCCATCGAGGTTGATCCTTCCATACACCAGCATAGGGAGAATCAGGAGGGGAATCCAACATCAGCTTCAAATCACCCCATAAATTCAATCTAGGCCAGTCGGGAAGCTCACTCGGAGATTGAGGAATCTCAGTATCCACCAAACCATATAACAGCATAACATCATAACGCTCCACCCATGTCAAAATGTTTTACAGTCCCGAGACATAGCGAGCGTAGCCATCACTGGTTGTAATCTTATGAGTAAAGGTACCACGGATAATAGAGGATGGTCGAACTTCCCAAGCGACAATCCAACCCTTACCCATGTGCAACTCTTTCTCACTATCTGAAGCGGCATCAATGAGATTTGTTGGATCTCTCTTTTCAAACGGGACAGACTTACCATGACTAGCCTTCTTCTTCCTAATAGAGCGACGAGGTGAAGGGACACCAGAAGAAGATTCAACCTTGACCTTTCCTGTAACACTCTCAATTTTCGTATCGGTACAGTGGAAGGGTCTTTTAGAGTGTTACGGGATAGCACAATAACTCCAATCATAGACAACACATAAAAATGGTTGTACAATGTTCAACATACATTCATTCGATAAAAAGTTTTAAAGTGTACAACAGGTCCCAAATTATACAGGTCATTAAGTTTACAAAACATAGATCGAATGAACATTTTTAATATTATGTGGGCCATCAGAGTCGATCTCCATCCGGATTACCTTCAAGCACCTGAGATAAAAACATGCAAAAATCATATCAGCGAATGCCGAGTGAATTCATAGAGTTTAATAAAAACCTTTATATAAAACAATCATTTAAAATCAGAACACAAGTATAATATCGGAAGTAAGTCCTCATATTGCTAGTCAGGCAATATATAAATCAAGCATACATCTTAAACCGTCCATGAGACCGTAGTCTCTATATTACCATGATAGGTAATATATTCATCGTTAATAGCGTCGTTATTATGTATAGGATACATTTTTATTTGGATTAGGATTATTATTAGCCGCATGACATTGTTACCTTACTATGAAAACAGCGGGCCGCGAACCCGACAAACAATTTGCCCATCTAAATTAGCGTGTCGTCACAAAAATCACGCTATGGAATCTTCTCATACATAAATTCGCTTACCAATCAATGTGGTACGACGGGGATCAACCGTCAAGGCGCGAACTGGGGTGATCGTCCCCAAATAGTACTATCAAATGCATAAGCGTCTACCAAATCTCGGTAGTTCACAATTCATGCTAATGGGACTTTAAGTGACATAACCTAACTACTAATAATCCTTTTAGTCTCGTTTATAGGGTCATAGCATCATTCGGGTCCATATCATTAAGCATACCATCGGGACTACTTGTGTTATATTTTTATCAAAATCTAGCATGTTATCTCCCTCGCGGGTTTACAAATCATTTTATAAAACATTTAAAAGAGTGCGAGGCTATGAACTCACGTTGATAATGAAAGGCGGATTATCGGCTACGGGCGTGCTTCGGTCACGGAAACCTATATAAATAATAATCGGTCTTAGACTCTTGTCCAATGACTTTTATCAAAATAACAATATACATATGATGATTTTGTACATATGATGATGATCAAGTGGGTTTATATATCCTTGTTTACTCATTTTAGTGTTTACGTTTTGGTAACTTTTTACTAGTTTACTAGTTTTACCTATTTACCTATTTTAAGTCCAATAAGCTTATTATAAGTTCTTTAACTTGTTTTAATCCATTTTATACCTATATTATCAGTATATATACTTTCCATGTTGGGCCCAAATGGTTTATGCCCAATAAGTTCTTTTTATAAGTGGTTAACTTATTTAGTCCAATTATTAGTCCAATATGCTTAGTTAGCTCATTAATGTCCGTATGTCCTATAGTTCGGGTTTTATCGGTTTTTAGTTGTATTAGTTACTTATATATCAGTATATGACTTTTAAAAACTTTACATTAGACGGGTTTGATCGTCTAAGTTTTATTTGGCGAAAAACGTTAATTTTACGGTAATAGCCAAAAAAGTCGTAAAAATCAAGTTTATACTTTTTATTACTTATAAGTATTATTCCACTACCATTTTTATAAGTTATTCATTTATTTAACCTTTTACATATTTATATAAATAAGTTTCTTAAGTTAGTGGGTTTTTATTTTACATTTTATACAATAAAATTTTGAGTGCTTATATAATAATAATAAACATTAATTCTCAAAATCTGATTTTTATCTTAATGTTCACCATTTTTATCATATCTAGAGTTCTATAATGAATTAGAAGCTCATTTTTTGATGACATGTTCTTCATATTATGTGATAAATTTAACTTAGTTATAGCTACTTCTCATTTTAAGTTTATCTTGCCTTAGCAGTCCCTACAAAACAGCTTATTCAGATTAGAACACCCAACTTGTTTTGATCATATCTCACTCATTATATTGATTCCATTGCAGGGCCAACTCTCACATGTGTATAACATCTTGTACTTACTGTAAATGGATCATACCATGCAATTTTATCAGTTCAAGTTTTAGTTATATACTGTTTTTATACAGCCAACTAAATAAGCAAGATTTTAGCCTTATTTCTCATGGTTATTAACATTTTTAAGCATATTTATCAACACTTGATCCCCACACAACATTTTTATCATCATATATACATCATATACATATACAAAAATAAATAAAATACATTTGTTCTTTACAAAAATAACAAGAGAAAATGGAGAGGATGATCTTCTTTACCAACCAAGTGTATTTCTTGTTTTTGGAAGACAAGAACTTGATGAACACCACAAGTAACTCCAAGATCATCAAACACCAAGAACAATAGTTGAGAAATCAGCCCTAGGACACAAGCAAATCACCTCCAATGTTGTTAATATGGCCACCAAATGATCAAGGCTTCAAGATGACTCCATGATAGAGCTAGATAACATGTATTTCATGGCTAGAAAAGATCAAAAGGGGTGTTTGTAGCTTGAATATGGACGGCAAGGGTGGGAGGTTTTGAGAGGATTTGAGGTTGTTTTGCATGTAAGTAAATGGTGGAAATGAGTTAGTTGATGGTTTTAGCTAGGAAGTGGAAAAGAGTAGCTTAAGGTGTAAGCTTACTTACACTTGTAAGATGGCTTCTCAGCAGAGTGCGGAGCTGGACCAAAAGGATTTAGCGTGGGGGATGCATCATTGGGACCAAAAGCAACAGATGGGTCATCCATATGAACATGAGAGTAAGATGGCTTCTCAGCAGAGTGCGGAGCTGGACTAGGAGGGGGAGTATCAGCAAATGGGGACTCATGTGGGCGAGAGGAGGGGGCAGCCTTTGAGGTGGATGGCATTTCGACCACCACCTCTCTAGCTGGTTCCTCCACCTCCACATGAGGCACCATTAGAAGGGTGCTCCTCCTCCATAGGATCATCCTCCAATGGAACTTCCTCCTCGGCTTCATCAGCCGGAGGAATCACATCAGGATCCCCTTGGGCAAGGCCCAGCATATCATCAGTAAGAGGCCTCCAAAGACCCTTAAAACCAAGTGCCATATTTGAATACACCTTGGAACTAAGCTATGGGGTCTCATATTCCTCCCTATTCCTAGGTAGGCACATAAGAACCTGCTGCAAAAACCTAGAGTACATCAAGAACTTCTTCCTAGAGCCAGTACTACTAAGGTTACAAATCATATCATCAAACAAGTAACGAGAAAAGTTAAACACACGACCCTGTGCAATACAAATCAAACCAGTAGCAAGGGGGATGGGAAATGCATCCCAACTCCCAGACTTTGGACTCAAACAATGAATCAAGACGTAAACCAGAAGCTTCCATTGGGGGGAAAACCTATTTTTCTGGAAGTTAAACTTCCCCCATGATTAGCCATACCATCCAATACCTCTGAATTGGGGATAGAGACAATGCCACCTTCATCCTGGAGATGAAGGGCAAACCTAATAGATACCTCAGACACCACATATGAGCGACCATCTATGGTAGCATGGAGCTCTAGTGGGCATCCCAAAACATCAACGAGGTTGGCAGTTGCCCAGAACTGACGTATAACACTATCATACACAATAGGGCAAACCGTAAAAGCATACCTTAGATTAGAAGCCTTAATGTATTCTAGGATGTATGTGAACTCTTCTCGTTTAGGACCGTCGCCAAGATAGGCCACCTTGTTATGATCGGGTTTGTACTAGAGAGCAGCCATTGTTGATGATTGAAGTAATGGAAGATAATTGATTGAAAAGGGTAAAGAGTAGGAGCGTATGCGTGTGTGTATGGTTGGGATGAATGAGTCAATTGAGGGATTTGACCATAAATAATGGTCATAAAACTGTTCATTGATCCCTAATTATGGGGGGGTTCCCTTTCAAAAATTAAGTCATTAATGCAAGAGTAACCACTTGCCCCTAACCATTATTTGCAAATCCCAGTTACCAAAGATAAATAAAAACATATATATACCAGAAGTAACTTGCGTTGACTAAAAGTCAAAACGCGTAAAGGTCAACAATAGGAGCACAAAGTGGTCAATGAAAGTCAACAAAGTGAACAGTGACCCAAAAGCAATACTAGAAGCCAACCATGAGGGAACTAGAAGGGTTTGTACCCACTAGGAGCTGAAGACTGCCACTAGGAGTAACCAAAATCTTCCACTAGAAGTTGCACACACCGCAAATACCCATAAAAACTGTTGTTAGAATCTACCATATGTTAGGCTGTGCAATGAAATATGTACAATAAGCCTCCCCTTAGGCTTAGCCTCCCCTCAATCCTAGGCCTCAAGGATTGATCATTCCAATGTGAACCACCAAGTGGTTAAACCACGGACCATCAAAGGCTTTAGTCAATAAATCAGCAACATTATCATCGGTATGTACTTTAAGAACCTTTATCAGTTTCTTCTCATTGGCATCCCTTATAAAATGGTGCCTAATCTCAATATGCTTGGTTCGTTGATGAAAAACAGGATTCTTCACAATGCAGATAGTGCTTTGATTGTCGATGAAAATTTTGGTGTTCATGAAGTTGAACCCATAATCCAGCATCTGATTTTGTATCCACAAGACTTGTCCACAACAACTAGCAGCAGCTACGTACTCAGCTTTTGTAGAAGAGGTAGCTACTATTGTCTGTTTCTTACATTGCCATGAGATATGTCTTCGACCCAAAAACTGACAACCACCAGTAGTAGATTTCCTGTCATTTTAGCACCTGCATAGTCACTATCACTATAGGCTTCAAGAACAAAAGGTGATTCCCTAGGATACCACAAGCCTAGCTTAGGTTGTGCCTTAATATACTTGAAGATTTTCTTGACTGTATTCAAGTTAGATACGGTTGGAGCCACCTGATGTCTAGAGCAAGCACTTACTACAAACATAATGTACGGACGTGATGCAGTCAAATACATGAGTGAGCCGATCATTGACTTGTACATGTGAACATTTACTACATGATCTGGATCATTCTTGAGTTTGACTTTAGTGACTTCATAAGATGTTGCTGCTGGTCTAAGAGGTTCCACATCAAACTTCTGAAGAATCCCATGAACATACTTGTCTTGACTTATGAAGATACCATCCGAATTCTGCTTGACTTGAAGACCAAGGAAAAATGTGAGTTCTCCCATGGCACTCATTTGAAATTCGCCTTTCATTAGCTGTTTAAACTTATCACACCATTCCTTCTTAGTAGAACCAAAGATAATATCATCCACATACACTTGAACTAGGATGATGTCCTTGGCATTCCATTTAAGGAACAGTGTTTTGTCAATAGTGCCTCTTCTATAGCCATGTTTCAACAAGAAAGTGGACAGGCACTCATACCAAGATCTAGGAGCCTGATGAAGTCCATATAGAGCTTTGACCACCTTGTAAAATTTCTTGGGATGAACTGGATTCACAAAGCCCTTAGGTTGAGTGACATAAACTTCCTCATCAATCTTGCCATAGAGAAATGCACTCTTGACATCCATCTGAAAAATCGTAAAGCCAACATAAGAAGCAAAATCCAAAAACAGACGAATGGCCTCAATCCTAGCAACAGGAGCAAAAACTTCAGTATATTCAATGCCTTCAAGTTGTGTGTGACATTGTGCAACCATCCTAGCTTTATTTCTCACCACAATACCCCATGCATCTTTCTTGTTTTTGAGAATCCATTTGGTACCAATTGCTTTCTTTCCATCTGAGGAGTCAACTAGGATCCAAACATTCTAAAACAAGAACTGCTGCATCTCCTCCTACATAGCCTCCACCCAACTTTGATCCTCAAGAGCATGTGAGACTGAACTAGGTTCCACTTGTGAAAGAAAACAAGCGAACAAACAGTGAAGAAAGTATGTGTGATTATTTGTTGTTGGTCTTCAATGTAGCTCACAAGAGCATGATGATCAGACGTTTCTTTCTTATGCATGCGGCAAGTCTTGATAGTAGAACCATGATCTCTAATGATTTGAGTAGTAGGATGGTCTTTATTCATCTGCTGAACAGGATTAGGAGCTACATCCACTTCTGGTGCCAAGTTATTAAGATCCCCAACAATGTCATCATCATATGAAGCAGCGTCAAAAATGCCATCTATTGGTTGCTTATGAATATCATCCAGCTTAGTAAAAGTCTTCTTTTGATAGTTTCCCAGGTCAGAAGGACCAGAGAATCTAGTTGAGGAAGTTGGATTACTAACCGGACTACCAATAGGTGTTAAACTTGCACAAGGAGTAACATTAGGATCACCAGGAGTAACTAGGACAACAGGGGTACTCAAAGGAAACTCAAAGCCTCCTTGAGTAGCTGTTGTAGTAACATCTTGTTGTTGCTTGAGCAATGTGTCAAGAGCTCCTTTTGAGTCCACAATGTCTGATGGAGAGGCATCAATAGGAGTAGCATTGTTGTTTGGAGAGACTGTGGTGGAATAGGATGGAACAACAAAAATATCATCCTCCGCATCTGAGTCCAAAAAACTAGAATGAACCCCTGCACTAGAAGTTGCAAACACTTGTGGACCTGCATCTTGGTTAGTTTTGAAAAGAAAATATCCCAATGAGTCACTAAGATAATCAAGATCAAAATACCATTCAGGACCTTTGCCTTGGATGTTTGTCTTCTCCTTAAAGTACCTGAGATTAATAGTTTCAATGATACGCTTGGCATGAAGATTATAAACACGATAGGCCCGAGAGTGAGCTGAATATCCCACTATGTATCCTTCATCTGCCTTGCCATCAAATTTCCCCAAATAGTCACTAGTATTCAGAATGGTGACAGGACAACCAAATGGCTTCAAATGAGCAACACTAGGTACTTTAGATGTGAGTAGCTTAATACATGGTTTTTTACCCCACGTATAAAATCTTATCGTCCGATCTTTTCGAATTGATTACCAGTCTAGAGTGCGACTCAACTTTCTTTTGGTGAATAAGAGAATGGTTTGGTTGATTATCTATTTTAAACTAATACCAAATAAGTAAGTGTCGTTGAGTAAAGTAGAAGTTTAAAGATTAAATATAAAATAACTAGTTAAAATTAAATGCTTGAAAAACTTAAAGACAAGATTAGGAAAAATACTAGAACACTTAATAAAACTCACACTTGGAAACTTTATAAAAAACAAGAACTAAAACCATCGGAATATTCAAAAGGGAGACTGATCGGAATATGCTATCGAAAAGGCTGCAATCGGAATGTTTGAAACAATCTCTGATCGGAATATGCAAAGGAGGCTGCTGATCGGAATAATGTAAATGGTGCAATCGGAATGTTTGGAAAATGACCCAATCGGAATGTAAACAACTCTCTGCCGTCGGAATATCTAAAAATTGAATCCAATCGGAATGTCTGAAGACACCCACAATCGGAATATTGAGATGAGTCAAATCGGAATAATATGCAACACCCCCAATCGGAATAATCCACAAAACCACAGTCAGAATACTAAACCCTATTCCGATCCTAGGTGATCGGAATATAGATGCTTAAATCGGAAAACACAAAACCCTTTTTCGATTTGGTGATCGGAAAGAGGGTGTTGGAGCTGGTCGGAATGAGCTGATCGGAAAGGGGTTTAGACCCTTTCCGATTTAAGTGGGATTCGAAATAAGCAAAAGCAATAAGCTATTATGATAAGCTTATCACCAAAACTAGAACGAATCAATAATGAAACGGATCAAATAAGCACTAATAACAACTTATCCAAACTTAAAATAAACAAACTTTTAAATCAAACCATAAAAATATGAACTTTTAAAGAAAACTTTTAAAAAGTAAATAAGCTAAACATGTAAATAAGCCAATAAGCACAAGAATCTTAAAGCTTAATCAAATGAAAGCTTATGTAGGAACAAAAAGATTAACTTTTTAAGCACAAAAACATTAAGAACAACACGGATCAAATGTATTTTGCACCAAAAGTTAACTAAAATCAAGAAAGGTAGAATGAGATGAAAGAGTAAAAGCTTAACTAGAACTTGTTTAATGAAATCAACAATACACAAATGTTTAATCTTGAAAGACTGAAAGAAAGAAAGATGAAAACTTAGTGAGAGAAAGTGGAGAACTTTCTCTCTATAAAAACTAGAAAGAAAAGTGAAAAATGAAAACTTAAACTAAAGACTAACTCCCCTCCTAATGTGTATTAGGAGGGTATTTATAGGGAAAATGGGAGGAGTGCATGTGTTGCATCTTCTTTCTTTCTTTCTTCACGTCTTCTCGACTCGATTTAATTCATTGTCTTTTCTCGACGTCGTCTCGGGATTTGAACTCGTCTTGATAATTTCCTTCTTTAATTTAGACTCGAGTTCTTCGACTTTATTAAACTTCCGTCTTTAGACTTTTTCTTTGATAAATCTTCAGAATAGGCCTTGGACTTCCGTTCTTTTTGCACTCTTGATCTTTTGACTTCGTCTTTTCCTGTTTTCTTCGATAAAAGCCCGTGTTTTCTTCCTTTTTCATCTTTTGGTCCTAAAACACAATAAAAACACAAACCACGCATAATTCCGACTTTTACGACATAAATTACACGTTTTGGTCTTGTTATTATTAGAAATAAGTGGTAAAAGGATAAGTGTTTTCACACTTATTAAATCCCCTACACTTGACCATTGTAATGCCCTCATGCAATGCATTAATTTCAAAGCATGGTTTACATTTTCCATCATAACTAACCCACCTTGGCCCTTATTAAATACTAAACATAAAAGATAAAAACAAGTAAAGAAATTAAAGACTTACATTGAGTTTTGGCTGCCATGAACGTTTATCATCCTCAAGTTTCATGTTCCCCATACCAAGCTTAAAAACGAGATCATTGTTATTATAAGTTAGTAAACTAACACGAACTCATGTGGGCCAATTATTCACTTAGACTCCCTTATTCCTAGGTGTATCTCTTATATTTTATTTTTGTCTTGAATGATCACGAGGATGCATTGTTTGACTTATTTTGATAGTTATTTAGGCCGAAAATAAAGTGAACGATTTAATCAATAGTTAGCTAAAGGACAAAATCTTTTAAAACTGCTTCTCGGGACCTCATAAAGTTCATATCTTGGCATAACTCGCTTCGCGATTTGAGACCTTTCTCGGACCGATATTTGGCAGCGACTTTATACTTCGAATCTTGAGAGACGTTCTTGAAATTATGGTCTTCTCTTCATAATAGGAATTTCTTCACTTGAAATTTTGAGAGATTCTTCATATTTGGACCACGACTTCTTCATTTTTCTCCAATCTTTATTTTGGACTTTGATATACAACGATCCGCCTCCTTTTAGGACTTGGATCTATTTATCCTCATACCTTGTTAGGGCCTTTTTGGATAGACTTCTCCATGATCTTTAGGGGAGTATTTGCTTTTTGTCGTGTGTCTCGATCCTTCATATTGATTTTCAATAAATGATTCTTCACATCACTTTTGGATCTTTAGCAACAAACTGCAGCCCTCATGCCTTGTTAGGGCCTTTTCGGACTCGCCAATCTTCGCATCCCGCTTCAATAAGTTATGCCTTGGCTATGAACTCTAATCCGTACCGAGCAACTTTTAAACGATCTTGGGCTAGAAGCTAAGTAACCTTTTAAATCGTACAACCTTATTTATTGCAGATAAATTTATTAACAAGCGAAGGGAGAATAGGCTTATAATTAACTCACATAAATTCACGAAAGAATACCAAACTTATAATTGACTCTATCATCTCTCGTCCTCCACAGTTTAAAATCCCAAGGAATGAGACTCGTGGATGCTTAGCCTATTAAATCAAAGTTTTGGGTTTTCGAGTCATCTATAGGATCTTGCAAATTCTTAGACTTTTTCAAGTTTAGAAATTGCATTTTAAAGTTCCCTTGATAAACGACTCTCTAGGATCAATTATAGGAACTTGCGAAAAGTTCTTGTTCTTAACCCATGAGAGTTAAGACTTTCGCATTTTATAGCTCCCTATATAAAAGCCTAGCAAAACTTGACTTAAACACGTTAAGGATACTAGCTAGAGTAAACTTAGATAAGTAAACTTGGGTTGAGTCAAAATGTTCACGACTAAGAAAAATTTAAAAACCACTTTATTGAAAATTTATTCTAGCAAGGAAAGAAAATAAACATAGCAAAGGAAAATACAACTATACAACTAGGCCAAAATAGATTAAAAATTTTGAAAAATGTCGAAAAATCAAATTTTCCGGTTAAAATAAGGGCAAATTCATAGAAAAGACCATTTACTTCGACAGAAGTCCCCCTACACTTGATATAAACATTGTCCTCAATGTTTAAGCATGTGGGAGTAAACTCCCCTACACTTAGGACATTGTGCACTTTGTTCAAATCTTGCTAAGGAAAGGACAACTACAGTGAATTCAATGTGAACATTATAAGATATGAAATATTGAATCACAAGAGTTTTGGATAGAACCGGGAAGATGGGAACACGGTTCGTCAAAAGCCATCAAGATGCTCTTTGAAGCTTGAATCCCTGCACAGCACAAGAAACAAGACAACAAACACATACGGGGCTCCCCCCTACACTTATTATGAAAGCAGTAAAGGATAGAGCACGGGTTGCCTCCCGAGAAGCGCTTGTTTTTGTTCACCGAGTCACGAGCCTCGACTCAATTTAGTTCATGGGGAACGTGGTGAGGGATGGAATCATCTCTTGAGAGATGTCCTCACCAAAGTACAGCTTCAAACGCTGGCTATTCACCTTGAAATTGGGCCCATTTGGCTGAGAAAGCTCAATGGTCCCATATGAAAAGACTTTGGCGACGGTGAATGGACCAGACCAGCGGCTCTTCAACTTGCCAGAGAAGATCTTCAACCGAGAGTTAAAAAGTAAGACTTGATCACCAACGTGGAACTCTCGGTTCTTAATCCTTGCGTCATGAATGATCTTGGTCTTCTCCTTGTAGATCAGTGAGTTCTCGTAAGCTTCATTCCTCAGTTCGTTGAGCTCGTTGAGTTGAATCTTGCGATGATCACCGGCTTTGTTGATGTCGAAGTTAGCCCAATTCAAGGCCAAGTGCGCCTTATGTTCCAGCTCGATGGGGAGGTGGCAGGCTTTCCCGTACACAAGACGATAAGGTGTACAACCGATCAGGGTCTTATAAGCATTACGGAAAGCCCACAGAGCATCATCTAACTTATCGGCCCACACGGTGCGATGCTCTCCCACAGTACGCTCCAAAATTCGCTTCAATCCACGGTTGGAAATCTCGGCTTGCCCATTAGTTTGGGGATGATAGGCGGTGGAAAGACGGTGATTGACACCATACTTAGCCATGACTCTTGCAAATTGATCATTGCAAAAATGAGTCTCGCGGTCACTGATAATAGCACGAGGGACGCCGAATCGAGCAAATAGCTGCTTTAAGAAGTTCACAACCACCCTCGCATCATTCGTTGGGAGAGCCTTAGCTTCAACCCATTTAGAAACGTAGTCAATGGCGACGAGGATCTACTTGTTCCCTTTGGAAGATGGAAATGGCCCCATAAAGTCGATGCCCCATACGTCAAAGATTTCACATTCCTGTATGAAATTTTGAGGCATCTCATCTTTATGTGTGATCTTGCCTTGGCGTTGGCAAGCATCACAATGCTTAACCATTTCGTGAGCGTCACGATAAATGGTGGGCCAATAGAATCCAGAGTCAAACACTTTCCTAGCGGTGTAGTTGGGACCAAAGTGACCGCCAGTGGGTCCTTTATGGCAAGCAGCAAGGATTTGCAAAGCTGTCGGTCCATCAACACATCGAAGAATGATCAGATCAGCACATTGTTTGAATAGAAAAGGGTCATCCCAAAAGTAAGTCTTAACATCATTCAAGAACTTCTTCTTTTGTTGGGATGTTAACCCTTTGATGAGAACACCACCCGCTAAGTAGTTTGCAATGTCGGCAAACCACGGGGTGTCATCAAGATTGAGATTTATAGACATTAAGGTCTCAAGGGGGAAAGAGTCATTGATCTCTTTGTTCGGATGATCCCCTTGATATGGATCCTCAAGTCTACTCAGATGATCCGCGGCTAAGTTTTCAGCACCCTTCTTGTCACGAATTTCAATGTTGAATTCTTGAAGGAGTAAAACCCAGCGAAGAAGTCTTGGCTTAGAGTCGTGCTTAGTCATCAAGTACTTCAACGCGGAATGGTCCGTATATACGATTGTGGTGGATAAAACAAGATAGGGGCGAAATTTTTCAAAAGCATAGACAACAGCTAAAAGCTCTTTTTCGGTTGTCGTATAATGCAATTGAGCCCCCGTCATTGTTTTGCTAGCAAAGTGGATTGGTTGGAAGTGTTTATTCACTCGTTGGCCCAAAACCGCACCAATAGCAAAGTCGCTAGCATCGCACATCAACTCAAAAGGCAGCTCCCAATTAGGGGTAACCAAGACCGGTGCCTTAGTTAGCTTATCCTTAAGAAGATTGAAGTCTTCGATACACTCTTTAGAAAAGAAAAAAGGAGTATCTTTTTCCAAGAGGTGGGTCATCGGGCGAGCGATTTTAGAGAAATCCTGAATGAATCGACGATAGAAGCCCGCATGACCCAGAAAACTTCTCACACCCTTCACGGTTGAAGGGGGAGGTAATTTGGCTATGACATCAACTTTAGCACGGTCGACTTCAAGACCGACTTTAGAGATTTTGTGTCCTAGCACAATGCCTTCTTTTACCATAAAATGGCTTTTTCCCAATTCAGAACAAGGCGAGTGTCTTCGCACCGCTTAAGCATACGTTCCAAATTGGCAAGGCAAGAAGAGAAGGTATCCCCAAAGACTGAGAAATCATCCATGAAGACTTCCATGGTTTGCTCAACCATGTCCTGGAAGATAGACAACATGCACCTTTGGAAAGTCCCAGGGGCATTGCATAAGCCAAAAGGCATTCTTTTGTAAGCAAATGTGCCATAGGGACAAATGAATGTTGTCTTCTCTTGATCTTGGGGATCGATGGGTATTTGGAAATAACCCGAGAAACCATCAAGAAAGCAGTAATATTCATTACCCGCTAAACGTTCAAGCATTTGGTCCATAAAATGTAGAGGGAAATGATCCTTTCTCGTGGCATCATTGAGTTTGCGGTAGTCTATACAAACTCTCCACCCAGTAACGAGACGGGTAGGAATCAACTCATTGTTGGCATTGGGCACAACGGTGATTCCGCCTTTCTTAGGCACACAATGAACTGGACTAACCCATGGTGAATCCGAAATAGGGTAAATCATACCCGCATTAAGAAGTTTGATAACCTCTTTTTTGATGACTTCATGGATTTTAGGATTCACCCTTCGTTGGCTTTGAATTGTGGGCTTAAAGTCGTCCTCCATGAGAATTTTATGTGTGCAAAAGTGAGGATCAATTCCGCGAATATCGGAGATTTTCCAAGCGATAGCTCTTTTATGCTTCTTCAACACAGCGATAAGTCGGGATTTTTCTTCTTCTTTCAGTTCCTTTGCAATGATGACCAATAACTTCTTGTTGTCTTCAAGGAAAACGTACTCTAGATGAGGAGGTAGGTCCTTAAGCTCGAGAGTAGGAGGATCCTCAATAGATGGTGAAACTACCGATGGATCATCATTAGTCACCTCTTTAGGAGAAGGAGGAGAGAACGGGTCTTCATTGAGAAGTCTCTCAATAGTACGAATGTCTTCATCCCAATCGGTGGAAGAATCATCATACTTAAGATCGAGAGGACCTAAGCTAGCTTCGAAATCATCCAAGTCACTTTCTCCAAAAGGAGTCAATGCCGGAGCAATTGAGGCAACGGTCTTAACATTGGGTAGAGAAGAGAGAGTACTTTTGCAAGCATCATGAAAATGTTCGTCACAAGCCTCATCGAGAACATCAATAGCATTAACACTCTCATATGAATAAGGTTGCTTAGAAATCTTACCCATGTTGAAGACAAGTTTATCGTCACCAACTCTCATGATTATTTCGCCCACGGCTACATCAATGAGAGTGTGACCGGTCCTCAAGAAGGGACGTCCAACAATTAATGGAACACGAGGATCCATCTTGTAGTCAACGACAACAAAATCCGCCGGGAAGGTGAATTTGTCAACGCCAACAAAGACATCTTCGGCTATCCCCACTGGATAAGCAACCGTACGGTTGGCTAATCCCAAAGTCATTTTGGTGGGGACTAGATCGGGGAGAGATAATTGCTTCCAAACACTTAAAGGCATTAGGTTTATACTGGCACCTAGATCGGCTAGGGCCATGCAATTCTCTACTCCCAGGAAGTTGCAAGGAATCAAGAAGCGACCCGAATCACCAAGTTTGGTGGGAAATTTCCTTAAGAGAACGGCGGATCAATTCTCATTAAGTTGGGTCTGAGCAATGTCAAGAAGCTTCTCCTTGTCACTTAGAAGATCTTTAAACATCTTAGCGTATTTAGGCATGTAAGCGAGAGCCTCGGCAAAGGAGATGTTAAAATTCAATTGTTTAAACATTTTAAGAAAGTTTGAAACCTGAATATCATCCTTGCTCTTTTGCTTCTCTTTCCTCAACCTTGAAGGATAAGGTATATTGGATGAAGAAGAAGGCTTTAGGGGAGTAGGATCACTCACAACCACGGGTGGTGGGGAAATGAGGGTAGAAGGCAAAGGAGGTGAGGGAAGTTGCTCTTTTTCCTTGTTCACAATCACGGGTGGAGGTGTAGGAAGCTCGGGTTCCGTATAACCTTTTCCACTACGAGTGGTGATTGCTTTCATCTCCCCTCTTGGATTCGCAACGGTGTTACTCGGAAGAGTACCCGAAGAAGAGGGTTGATTACCTTGGATGAGCGAACCGATCATATCACGTATGTTAAGCGCTTGAGTGCTAAAAGAGTCTCTGATGTCTGCACGAATTTCATTGCTTTGTTTTGCCATGTCATTCCTTAGCTCGGCTCGAATATCGTTCCCTTGTTTCGCCATTTCTCCCTTCAAGTTGACGACTTGACTTTGAAGATTCGTCACCATCTCTCGATTAGTCTTCATGAACGTCTCGACGTCTTGATTCAATACCATCGATTGAGTGAGAGGTGGAGCTTGGTAAGCTTGAGAATTTCCTTAAGGTGGGTATGGGTTTCTTTGGGATTGATATTGATTGTTAGCACGAGGTTGGGATTGGTTGTTTCGATTATAGCTTTGTTGTTGGTTTTGGTTTGTAGGAGGGAAACCGGGTGGAGCAAGATAGTTGTTGGAACGATAACTTAGCAAGCTACGGTCTCCTTGAGGACGAGCTTGATAGCCTCCCGTGGGATAAGTACCGTATGCTGCGTTAACGTTTTCAGAAAAATTGCCTTGGGTAGAAGGACAATCATTGTAAGAATGAGGACCACCACATGTGTCACAAGAAATAGCAACGGCTTTAGCTTGTTGAAAGTGGTTTGTGGCCATGGTCATGAAATTCTTGTTCATCTCAGCGAGTTGTCGAGAAATTTCAGTCATCTCGGAATTGGAAGTAGTAGAAGAAACATTGACTCTCGGGTTAGATCTTGAGGATGCGGATGAATCCCAATTCTTGTGGTGAGTAGTCATGTTTTCAATGAACTCTCTACACTCCTCCGGTCTCCTTTTCATAAAAGTACCACCGGCGGCGGCATTGATCGTGTCACGATCACGAAAAGTAAGACCATTATAGAAAGTATCAATGAGAGTAACGAGGAGCATGTTGTGATTTGGACAGAGGTCGATCAAATCATTGTATCGTTCCCAAGCATCGAAGAGCGATTTGCCATTGTCTTGCATGAATCCACTAATTTGGTTACGAAGGCTGGTGACCATGGATGGTGGGAAGTAGCGCGACAAAAAACGTTGAGTCATGTCATTCCAAGTATGAATAGAATTCTTTGGGAGACGGTCAAACCATTTTTCGGCATGGTGAGAAAGCGAATGGGGAAATAGTTGAAGGCGAAGGTCATCCATAGAAACACCGGGCGACTTCATGCTTTGGGTGATGGTAATGAATTTGTCTAGGTGTTTGTTGGCATCATCATCCGGAATTCCGCGAAATGGGTTAGTTTGCACTTGTTGGATCATGTGATGCTTCAACGAAAACTCCTGAGCCGTGATGTGCATCGGCGCAATCGGGCCTCCGCGTCCGTTCATGGTGGGTTGATACAATTCCCCCATTGTTCGTAAATCAGGTAGGGGACATTGTTGTTGTTGTTATTATTATTCAACTTGGGTAGAGGTGGGTTATTATTGTTGTTATTAACACCAGCCAATCTTCACGAGTCTCGGGCTCAGAATAGTTCGAAGATCTAGTACGCATACACCTGCAGAAGAAAAATACACAGAGAGAATATCTATATAATCTTTTTGGTGTAAAATTTTTTTGGAAAAGAATTGCTTTTTCTGATTTTTTTAATGTTTTTGTATTTTTGAAAAGTTTTATATTTTTTAGTGGTTTTGAAAATTTTTGAAGCAAGGAAAATAACGTTCAAAGAACGGATCCCAAAATTCAATGCATCTCTCACTAGAAACCATTAATCTTAACGAAAAGAGCCGGCAGCGGCGCCATTTAATACTCGGCTTTTACACCTTGTATCAAAATTCGTAGTCCCAAGTCTTTTCGAATTGATTACCGGTCTAGAGTGCGACTCAATTGTCTTTTGGTGAATAAGAGAATGGTTTGGTTGATTATCTATTTTAAACTAATACCAAATAAGTAAGTGTCGTTGAGTAAATTAGAAGTTTAAAGATTAAATATAAAATAACTAGTTAAAAATAAATGCTTGAAAAACTTAAAGACAAGATTAGGAAAAATACTAGAACACTTAATAAAACTCACACTTGGAAACTTTATAAAAAACAAGAACTAAAACCATCGGAATATTCCAAAGGGAGACTGATCGGAATATGCTATCGAAAAGGCTGCAATCAGAATGTTTGAAACAATATCTGATCGGAATATGCAAAGGAGGTTGCTGATCGGAATAATGTAAATGGTGCAATCGGAATGTTTGGAAAATGACCCAATCGGAATGTAAACAACTCTCTGCCGTCGGAATATTTAAAAACATGAATCCAATCTGAATGTCTGAAGACACCCACAATCGGAATATTGAGATGAGTCAAATCGGAATAATATGCAACATCCCCAATCGGAATAATCCACAAATCCACAGTCGGAATACTAAACCCTATTCCGATCCTAGGTGATCGGAATATAGATGCTTAAATCGGAAAACACAAAACCCTTTTCCGATTTGGTGATCGGAAAGAGGGTGTTGGAGCTGGTCGGAATGAGCTGATCGGAAAGGGGTTTAGACCCTTTCCGATTTAAGTGGGATTCGAAATAAGCAAAAGCAATAAGCTATTATGATAAGCTTATCACCAAAACTAGAACGAATCAATAATGAAACGGATCAAATAAGCACTAATAACAACTTATCCAAACTTAAAATAAACAAACTTTTAAATCAAACCATAAAAATATGAACTTTTAAAGAAAACTTTTAAAAAGTAAATAAGCTAAACATGTAAATAAGCTAATAAGCACAAGAATCTTAAAGCTTAATCAAATGAAAGCTTATGTAGGAACAAAAAGATTAACTTTTTAAGCACAAAAACATTAAGAACAACACGGATCAAATGTATTTTGCACCAAAAGTTAACTAAAATCAAGAAAGGTAGAATGAGATGAAAGAGTAAAAGCTTAACTAGAACTTGATTAATGAAATCAACAATACAGAAATGTTTAATCTTGAAAGATTAAAAGAAAGAAAGATGAAAACTTAGTGAGAGAAAGTGGAGAACTTTCTCTCTCTAAAAACTAGAAAGAAAAGTGAAAAATGAAAACTTAAACTAAAGACTAACTCCCCTCCTAATGTGTATTAGGAGGGTATTTATAGGGAAAATGGGAGGAGTGCATGTGTTGCATCTTCTTTCTTTCTTTCTTCACGTCTTCTCGACTCAATTTAATTCTTTGTCTTTTCTCGACGTCGTCTCGGGATTTGAACTCGTCTTGATAATTTCCTTCTTTAATTTAGACTCGAGTTCTTCGACTTCATTAAACTTCCGTCTTTAGACTTTTTCTTTGATAAATCTTCAGAATAGGCCTTGGACTTCCGTTCTTTTTGCACTCTTGATCTTTTGACTTCGTCTTTTCTCGTTTTCTTCGATAAAAGCCCGTGAAAGCTCGTGTTTTCTTCCTTTTTCATCTTTTGGTCCTTAAACACAATAAAAACACAAACCACGCATAATTCCGACTTTTACGACATAAATTACACGTTTTGGTCTTGTTATTATTGGAAATAAGTGGTAAAAGAATAAGTGTTTTCACACTTATTATAGCTCATAGGGAGTCTTCTTGTGTGGATTGGTAATTGAAACCCTATTCAACACATAACTTGAAGTGTTGACAGCTTCTATCCAAAACATGGTTGGAAGCTTGGAATCTGCAAGCATGGTTCTCGCAGCTTCTATTAGAGTCCTGTTCTTCCTTTCTACAACACCATTCTATTGAGGAGTCCTTGCAGCACTATAATCTCGTTTGATACCTTTGGAATTGCAAAGTGCTATGAGGTCTTCATTTTTGAATTATGTTCCATTGTCACATCGGATACCTTTCACTTTCTTGTACAGCTGATTCTCAATGAGTGTAATGAAGTCCTTGAGAATTGAGTAGGCCTCACTTTTGGCAGCCAAAAAGAAAACCTACGTGAACCGGCTATACCCATCAGTTACCACAAGACAGTATTGTTTATGTTCAATGCTCCTAATGGAGGTAGGACCAAATAAATCCATGTGTAGTAGCTGCAATTGTTCAGTTATGAGACTGAGAGCAGTAATGGCCTTGAAGGATGCTTTGTGTTGTTTGCCTTTGCTGCACGCAAGGCAATTGATGTCATTTCTGAAAGTTTTGGGAGGTAAACCAGAGACCAAGTTCATATTTGCCAATTTGTGAATGGTCTTGAAGTTTACATGTCACATCCTTCTATGCCATTTAGTGGCTTCATCTTCTGAGGCTTTAGCAACCAAAAAAGCTAGTTGACCAGTAGGATTAACTTCATTCAGCTTGATACTATAGAGATTGTGTCTTTTAGGGATTCTGAGTAGAACTTGAGAGTCATCCGGGAGCTTAAAGTCTTTGGATAACACCAGTGCTTCAGTATCCGTAAAGAGAACAAACTGTTTCTTGTCACAAATCTGAGAGACAGAGATCAAGTTGAAGTGTTGAAGTGCTTCCACATAGTAGACCTGCTCAAAATTAAGGTTAGGTGTCTGAATAGTTCCTTTTCAAGAGATCCGTCCTTCACCACCTCCAAAGTAGACCTTTCCGCCTTGAAATGGTACAAAGTTAGATAGAAGTCCTTTATTCCTTGTCATGCTCGTAGAGCATCCACTATCAACAATTTCTAGAGTAGTATCTTGGTATGGAGTAACCTACAACAACAGAAAAGATATATGTAAAAGTTGGTGTCTTAAGGGGACCCAGACCTTTTCAGGTTTGAGTCTGCCCCGGTTATGGATCTTTTTTAGATAGCGAATAAGATTGATGAGATCCACTGTTGTTCTTAGGTTGCCTATTCATCATATGGGTGTTATTGTTTGACCAAGAACAACATGTTGAGGTCTTAACAGCAGTACCCAAATTTCCCAACCCAAAATACATTTGGTCTGAATTAAAAGCATAATTCTCATTAAAGTTCTGAAAATAGTTGTTGGTTGGTCTATTGTAGGTGAAACCATTGCTTCTCCAAAGATCAGAAGCTAAAGGAGAGATCCTTCTACAAGAAGAATAGGATTAGGCACATGGGTTTAGTCTTCTAGAAGAAAAAGGAGCAACTCCTGGTGGACCAGGATCAGGATAAGCTTGATAAACAGAAGGAGGTTGATCATAAAAATCACAATCCTTAATCAAATGAAATTTACTTCCACAAACAAAACATGTTTTAAAAGACCTTTTATTCAAATGACATTGTTTCACGCTGCTAAATTTATTACACACAACTCTAGGAGAATCAACATTCCTATGACTCAATAAACTAGAACTATAAACAGTAGAAGCAACTCTCTCTTCACTCTTCCTATCACTAGTAGCAGCAGGGTCATTTGTCTTGGAGCTTGTAGGTATTGACTCTTTACTTGAACCACATGATGCATAGTCACTGGCCTTGTCACTGAAAGTACAAGAGACAAAGTCATTAGAATTAGTAGAGCTTTTTGGAGACTCATGCATTTGTGATCCATCCAAGTCAGTATGCCTAGATATGGGCATAAAAGTTCCTGTAAGAGGTGGAGGAACAGCATGCATTGCTGCAGCTGGTTGAAACCTATTTTAACTAGGTTTTCCCTCCTCCTCCTTGTCAGGATCAAAGACACTTGAAAAAGATAAATCAAACACACCTTCTGAATCAACATATTTATCAAAGCCCAAACCTCTCTTAGTTCTACCAGACATGCTACTATCAAATAACTTAGAAAGATTCTTGGGTGCTTTTTGCCATTTTTCAAATCGTAAAAGTGTATCATCCAATTTTTCTTGCATGTCTTGCTTATCCTTAATACTGTCATTTTTCAGTTTTTCAGTATATTTAAGCATGTTAGTAGTGTTTTCTAAATCAATGTTTAGAATTATAATTTTATCCTCATATTCACGTTGAGTATCTTGAAGCCACCTCTTTTGTTGTTCCAATGTTTTTAAAGAACTCTTATATGCTTGAACATCTAAAAAATAATTGTCATTTTGTTCATTTAGTTCATTGTATTGAGTCAACAGTTCTGAATATTTATCATGACAACCAAGAGGGAAATTTTTTACCTGAGGTGAGATGCCCATAAGAGCAAATTCTTCTGCTTCCTTGGCATCCGATAGATTCCCAGCAATCATTGCAAACACATCAGTAGAAGCTTCAGTTGATTCCAAGGTAATAGTCTGATGATCATTCTAGTTAACCATAGTGTCAACAGACACCAAAACTTTCTTTTCATCCTTGAGCTCTTGAACCTTGAAGGCTGAATACATGTTCTTCTCCTGGTCAGTTTTGTTAGGGCATTCCCTAGAAAAATGACCTTGTTGCTGGCAGTTATAGCATCTAACCTTGCTTCTATCAAACCTGGCTGGCTCTCTTGGGTTGTAGTTAAATTTTCGACCGACTTTCTTTTCAAACTTATGAACCAGGAGAGTGAGAATGGCCATCTGCCACTTTAGATCCATTTCATCCAAGTTAAGTTTATCAACCTGTTTGAAATCATCAAAAGCAAGTTGTTGTTGTGGATCAACATCAGCAACCAAAGAGTGAAGAACAACTTCTACCATGCTACCAGTCTTGGTTTTTGGTTCAGGAGTAGAAGTATGTGAGAAGACACAGTATAGCTTGGGCTACTAGCATAAGACATTGGACTAGATCCCATGGAACTCACAAAAGCAGAGTTAGCAGGAGTAGGAAAGGAATCACTTGAGTATCCTCTCACATGAGGCTCAAAGATTTTGAGTTTATAAAACAGGTCATCAAAATTAAGATAGTCAAGGCCACCTTTTTGTTTGAGAGAGATGACTACCTAATTCCATGAGTGAGGTAAAGCTCTAAGAAACCTGGCATTGATATCTCCATTGTCAGGTTTGGACCTGAGTTGATTCAACTGGATAAGTATCTTTTGGAACCTATCATACCCTTGATGAATACCTTCAGTTTCAGAGATCTTGAATTCTGTGAATTCCTCTCTCAGCATGGATCTGCGCATTTTCTTTGATTCCTCATTCCCTCCAAACCTTGCCTTTACTCCATTCCAAATCTCTCTAGCATCATCCAAATGATACAAATCACCCATGTGATCATCAGGAAGGGACTGAAGCAAAATAGTTTTTTCTTTGATTTCCTTCTGAACAGCTGTGATTTCTTCATGAGTTTTAGGATCGAAAAGGATGACATTACCATTCTTGTCTCTTCCAGTAAGTTTCTTACTGTTGCCATTCTGAACAATTTTCCAAAGGTCTAGATCAGTATTGGTGATCCAGCATTCCATCTTCATTGCCCAGCTATCATACTCATCCTTCTTCAAGAGAGGGAACTTTCCATTCGTATTGAAAACAGTAGCAACGATTTGCTGAGGTTGTTGTGTTTTAGAGGTGCTTGCATCTCCTGTTTCAGTAGAACTAGAGGCAGACATGATTAAACAAAGAAGTTAGTAAAAAAGATTGATTTTTCTTGTGCAGAGACTCTCCCAGGCTCTGATACCACTTGTTGGGTCCACTAGATATGGATCTTGCAGCCTGTTAAGGATGGTGAACGACTTCTGTAATCACAAGTCTATTCACAGAGAGACTCTAGATGAAACACACAGTATAAGTGCAGAATACAAATACTATGAACAAGAAAAATAGAATAACTATAATTACTTGATCCTTACTAAGTATTTCTAATATTAATATGAACTAAATAATGTTTGATGAAGGTGTGTTTAACCCTTTTGCCAATGGTTCCTTTTATACTACAAGGAAACCCTAATACATCATTAAAACCAAAACGTGTAATTCTGATATGCATATCCTTTCCTAACATATCTCATGCATATCCTAACAAACTACTCAAAATAACAATGTTTGACTTTCTAAAGACCAAGAGCACGTGTTGCTCCTACTACTACTAGGACCAGGAGGAACTACATACCTCATAGCATACCTATTACAAATGACTATTATAGAGGTCCTAACAACTAGCAATTTGGAAGGAACTAAAAAGTTTTTGATGTATCCTAGATTTATTCAGACTTTAGTTAGTGACTAAATACCTAACCTACCAGAGTTAATTGATACATGGGATGTTCCTACATTCACAAAGAGAACCTTCTCTTTCTTGACCAAACAAGGCAATGCCTTTATAGGAATAGTTACACCATTGATTGCTCATATGTTAGCCCAACCTGCCAATCAAGAAGGTGAGGAACCTAGCAATGCTAGTTCTTCTTGATGACGTATAGTCCCCAGCCGGGTCATGAACCCGGCCCATGGGTACTACCCGTATCCGGCCCATCACAGATGGGTGGGATAATGTCATTCAGGCTTATGGGCTTGGATGAACAGTAACCGCACACATATGGTGCGACTGACATGGCCGACATAGGGTTAGACAGAATGATATTCTATCTAGGAATATCTTTATCCCAATGGAAGAGGATATTCACTACCAGAATTAGAAGATAACAATCATTCTAATTCTGGTGGTTATCTCTTCCTTGGGGCCGAAGCATCAGTGAAAGCCCATTAGGGTTTCACTGCCTATAAAAGGAACCCTCAAGGGTTCCATAAAGGTATTACGATTCATACTCTAAACTCACATAAACCCTAAATCGATTACTTACTCTCACGCCTGAGTCTAATCGTGGGAAACATTCCCACGGTAAGTCTAACGCGTGCTGTTTACTGTGTAGGATCCCAACCAAACGATTCACTTGGTGCAGGAGCCGGAGCCCAGCCAACCCGAATTAAGCCTAATTCGGGTCTAGCCAGGATCAACCAACTTTTGCATCAACAAGTTGGCGCCATCCGTGGGACCCATAACACTAAGCTAGAACAAAACCTCATCTCGAATTTCCAATGACGAAGGGGCATCCGCAAGCTAACCCCAGGAACGCGAATCCTGGGAACCGGAAGTCCCAAGGGGAAGGGATTCTCATCCCCAATCAATTACCTAGCCGCCTCGCAGGCGGGCCTGGTAACCGTGGCGGTTTTCAGCCCTTGGGGGTGACGAGCACGATCTCCATGACACCCCCACCTACTTCAACCCTGGACAACCCTGATCCAGGGATTGCGCCAAACCCCCTAACAAGGAACCGCGCAGACCCTCAACGGAGGAAGAAATGGAAGTCCTACCACTCAGCGAGGAGGATCTTACTCGAGTTCTCACGCAGAACTTCGAGAGGATCGTCCCGGGGATCGCATCAAGGTTGAATTTGGGGAGGAACCTCCAATCCAGACTCAACTTTGGTGACACCGGACCAATCACCTCCTCCCAAAATCAGAGGAAAAGGAGAGCTTGGCCTCCGGAACAGGGTACCTTTGAGGAAACCCCTCAACCCCGGAATGTGTTTGAGCGCATAGGAGATCGCCTCATGCAGGAATTAATGCAGTCTCGAGAAGGAGAAAGGTCGGATGGCTCACCCGAGCGACCAGATCGAGAGCTGGCCAGAACCACACGTCGCCCGAGTGTGTGGGACAGGATGAACACTGGGAAAAAGGCTCCTGGTTCATCCCAAAAAAAGTAGTCCCTATTCAAAGGATGGGGCACCACCGCCGTCCCCGGACCCGTCCGGAGAGGACTCAGATGACCATCCGCCTAAGCGTCACCGGCCTAAGCGCACCCCTCCACCACCACCAAATAATGATGAGTATTATGGTGGCCCTTACTATCGAGATACGGAAGCGGAGGATCTTTCGCGTCCATGGTGTGAACCATGGGATGACCCTAGGCTCACTCGGCCATGGGCGGATCCCAGGGAAGACCCGTTCACCCTCCGCATACGGAACTATTCTGAGGACACCAAACGTCGCATGTCGGCGTGTATCAAGACTTATGATGGGTCCGGTGATCCGGTGGATCACCTTAAAATATTGGATACGCAGGCTAAAATTGAGCGATGGCCCATGCCTATATGGTTCCAAATGTTCAATTCGACCTTGATCGGAAATGCCCGTGGCTGGTTTGAGGCACTCCCCCCACGGAGCATTGATAGTTTCATGGAACTACGCACTGCATTTGAGAACACTTATACTCTAAGGAAGAAGTATAATAGGGATCCGGTTTCATTGGCAACTGTCAAGCAACGGCCGGGGGAGTCCACTGAAGCCTTCACCGAACGCTTCAATGATGAGTGCACACGCACAAGAACCATGCCGGAGCTCCTGAAAATCTCTGACTACATGCACGCCATAACAGACAGAGAACTGATCAGGCGCCTCAATGACAAGCGTCCAGAGAGATACGATGACCTCATGGAAAGGGTCAGAAATTTCATAGAAGGAGAAACAGCTGTTGCCGCGGCCTACCCATCCCGAGGAAATGGGTACCGGTCAAATGATCAGTCTCGGAGACAGTCGGGCGGTCAAGGCAATCGGAACAATAACAAGGGCTCAGACTATAAGAGTCAAAGCAAAGGAGGACGGCAGGACGATAAGTTCACCCCCCTAAAGATGTCCTACCGAGAGATCTTGCTGACGGAAGGGGCGAACTTCCCAAGGCCTCCCCCAATGACCACTCCGCCGGAACGTCGGCAAGGAAGTCGCTTCTGTGAGTTCCATAATGACAAAGGCCACGGTACGGAGGAATGTATCCAGCTCAAGAAGCATATCGAGTCACTGATCAAATCAGGTAAACTCAAGCACCTAGTTAAGGATTGGAAGGACGGAAAAGACAACAACAAGAAGTATGATAAGAAGGATCCCCAAAAGGATAAACCTTCGACTATATACATGATCCAATCCCGACAGCGACGCACGAGGCAGAAAGTTGGCCAAAAATTTTCACGCGGCAGGGAAATCTCATTCCCTCCCATCACAGCAAGCGATGTGATTGATGCGCCTCTCACTATTGAGATAAGCATTGGAACACATAATGTTCGTCGCATGTATGTGGATGGAGGATCGTCAGCAGAGGTACTGTATGAACACTGTTTCGTGCAGTTATGCCCAGAAATAAGAAGCCAATTAGTACCGGCCACGTCGCCGCTTACTGGCTTTAGTGGAGACACTATCTGGCCGATAGGGCAATTACGTTTGCTTGTAACCATTGGGAATGAGGAACATTCCACTACGGTGTGGATGAACTTCATGGTGATACGCTCACACTCTCTGTATAATGGGATCATAGGCAGACCAGGCATTTTAGCTATACGGGCAGTACCCTCTACGGCACACGGAATGATCAAATTCCCCATTGAGGGGGGTATCGTTACCATTTACAACACAGTCGTACCAGCATCTAAGTGTCACACCGTGACAACACCGGCTCCACCTGTCCCACCCAAGGACGGATCACCACCTCCCAATTGGAAGGTAGCCATTCACCCTGACTATCTAGAACAGGAGGTATCCATAGGAGGGGCGCTCTCGGATAGCGGCAAAAGGGCCATGTGCTCTCTTTTAAGTGAAAACCCTAGATATATTCGCATGGGAGCCAAACCATATGACAGGCATGCCACGTGCGATAGCAGAGCATAAGCTCCAGATCCGCCAAGGGTACCAACCCATCAAGCAAAAGAAGCGCGGCCAGGCGCCCGAGCGCAGCCAAGTGATATTGGATGAAGTACGGAAACTAGTGGATGCATGCATCATGCGCGAGGTATACTACCACGAGTGGTTGTCCAATCCGGTCATGGTCAAGAAACATGACGGAAGTTGGCGCATGTGTGTGGATTTTACGGACCTAAACAAGGCCTGCCCACAGGACTGTTACCCGTTACCGGAAATCTACTGGAAGGTGGAGTCCCTATGTGGGTATCCTTTTAAATGCTTCTTGGACGCATACAAAGGGTATCACCAAATCCAGATGGCGGAGGAGGATGCGGAAAAAACGGCGTTCCATACAAGCCATGGTGTATATTGCTATACGAAAATGCCGTTTGGACTTAAGAACGCCGGTGCTACATATCAGCGATTGGTGGACAAAGCTTTTGAATCATAGATAGGACGCAACTTGGAAGTCTATGTTGATGACTTGGTGATAAAAAGTCACACGGAGGAGGCACTTCTCCGGGATGTCCAAGAGACATTCGACACGCTGAGAATGATTAACATGAAGTTAAATCCAAAGAAATGTACATTTGGGGCGACAGAGGGAATGTTCCTTGGATATTTGATTGATCCAAACGGCATCAAACCTTGCCCAGAGAAGACGGACACAGTGATACAACTGCCGTCCCCCCAGACACGGAAGGAGGTGCAATCCTTAAATGGCAAGCTAGCTGGCCTGAATAGGTTCTTATCTAAATCCGCAGAGAAGTCATTACCCCTATTTAAGACACTCAAGAAGTGCATTAGAAAGGGAGACTTCCGATGGACGAAGGAGGCCGAGGAAGCCTTCGGCCAACTCAAGCAGCATATTGCATCCCTCCCTATGCTAGTAGCTCCCCGGCCAAAGGAGGAACTCATTATGTATCTCTCAGCCACTCATGGCGCAATAAGCGCGGTACTTATGACGGATAGAGATACAGTGCAAACTCCGGTCTACTTTATAAGTAGAACGCTACAAGGGCCGGAGCTGAATTATTCCTCCATGGAAAAATTGGTGTTAGCACTAGTGTTTGCTACAAAGCGGCTGCGCCGGTACTTTCAGGCACACCCAATTGTAGTCATTACGGATCAGCCAATCAAGCAGGTTATTTCTAGACCGGACGTGGCAGGGAGGCTACAAAAATGGAGCATCTTATTGGGGTAGCACAATATATCTTACAGGCCAAGGACGGCTGTGAAAGGCCAGATCTTGGCGGATTTCCTAATCGAAAAGCCGGATGAGGAAGGGCCAATCGTTAAGCAAGACGAGACTCCAACAGAACCATGGGTGTTGTTCACGGACGGATCCTCGTGTACTGACGGATCTGGAGCTGGTCTCATTCTCACAAATCCGGAAGGAATGGAGTTCACGTATGCCCTCCGTTTTGAGTTCACGGCCACCAACAACGAAGCGGAATACGAAGCATTAATTGCGGGTTTGAAAATCGCCGCTAGAATGGGATTCCGCAACCTTGAGGCCTACATGGACTCACGGCTTGTCGCGAACCATATTCTAGGTGGATATGTGGCTAAGGAGGACAACATGGTCAGGTACTTGGAAAAAGTCAAGTCGCTAATTCCGTTTTTCAGTAAGTTTTCCATCAAGCAGGTGCCAAGGGGCGAGAACAAGAAAGCAGACGCTCTTAGTAAGATCGCATCCACAAGCTTTGCTCACTTGTCTAAACAAGTCTTGGTGGAAATACTCAAGGAGAAATCTATAACGGAAGGGGAGGTCGTTGCTATAGTTGAGGAGGATGGACCTACATGGATGACCCCGATCATCAACTATCTGACTAGTGAGACCCTTCCAGACGAGGAAAAAGCAGCACGGCGCATCAGAAGGAAGTCGCAGCATTTCGAACTTCGAGAAGGCATCCTTTACAAGCGCTCTTTCTTGCAGCCGTGGTTGCGGTGTGTTGGACCACGTCAGGCCGCTTACGTAATCAGTGACATACATGAAGGGTTGTGCGGCATGCATGCAGGTCCACGATCCGTGGTAGCTAGATCCCTACGAACAGGATATTATTGGCGTACCATGCACAGAGACGCGCGCGACATGATTCGCAAGTGCAGTGATTGTCAGGTGCATAGGCCAGTGCCGCGACACCCGCAACAGGAGCTTACACCTATCACGTCCCCATGGCCATTCTATAAGTGGGGAATCGACATTGCAGGACCATTTCCTGTAGCTGCGGGGGGGGGGGGGGGGGGTTAAATTCTTGATTGTTGCGATGGACTACTTCACACGATGGATAGAGGCCAAGGCAGTCAAGTCTATCACAGGCAAACAGGTTAAGAAGTTTGTTTGGGAACATATTGTGTGCCGTTTTGGTTTACCAGGAGAAATCATCTCGGACAACGGCAAGCAGTTCACGGACAACCCATTTAAAGATTGGTGTGCATCATTGAACATCAAGCAGCGCTTCGCATCTGTTAAGCATCCGCAGACAAATGGCCTTGTCGAACGGGAAAATAGAAGCTTGGGGAATGGCATCAAGGCGCGTCTGGATGAACGAAGTGGCAAATGGGTCGATGAGTTATCTCATGTACTATGGGCGCATAGAACTATGATCAAAACAGCCAACGGAGATACCCCATTTGCATTGGCTTATGGCACTGAAGCCGTTATACCAGCAGAAATAGGGATGCCTACCATCCGCACGGCGGAGGTTAATGTCGTCACAAACGATGAACAGCTGCGAATCAACCTGGATCTGTTGGAAGAAAAGAGGGAAATAGCAGCCATCAATGAGGCTAAGTCCAAGGCTAAGATGAAGGCTTATTATGACGCCAAGGTGAAGGGTGTTTCTTTTCGACCGGGAGACTACGTCTATCGTGCTAACGAAGCAAGTCGAGCGGAGAATACAGGAAAGTTGGGCCCTAAATGGGAAGGACCGTATGAAGTCACTGAAGCCTTGGGACGAGGCGCGTACAAGTTACGTGACATGGATGGCCGCGACCTAGAGCGCACATGGAACATCTCCAATCTCAAAAGGTGCTATCTTTGAAAGCTACGGCTTCCGCATGAGTACTTCGCTATATGCGGTCTTAATAAAGAACCATGCGGTTTATATGTTTTTGTTTTTCTTATGTTTGTTTAGTTTCCTTTCTTGTTTTTTTAGGACTTGTCATCATTGTTCAAACAAAAGTGTAAATGTTCTAATAAAATGCCGTGGTGCCTAGCTAGCTCCACGGTCTGTTTCATGCAAAAATAATTTTTTAGATTTTTTTTTAGTTGTATGAATTTTACTTGTATTATAATATGCCATGTCTCATTCATATGCATTCTTTCAAATTACTGTACATGTACTATACGCCTCCCGGCGGGGTAAGAGGATTAAGTGAACCTACTAATTCAACTTGCCGCGTAAGAGGGATGCAACCCCAGCCGCACGGATCATGTATCCTTACTAGACACCTTACTCACAAGACGTTGGGGTAAGATTCATATGCCATAGTCGCACAGCGCTCTGCATAGTAAAGACGCACGTCGCATGTCTAGTAAAATATAGACTTGTATGTATTTTCTTTCTTTGTGTGTAAGACGTGATATATCATGCAGTATTGAGGTACAATATTTAACACAGTCAAAATACACAAGTTTCCAAAATAGATAACAAAATTGTCGTGGTCACTCACGGACTTATACACAAAATAAACAAATATTGTTAGCCGTGTACATACACGGACGAATAGAAACAATATTCAGAGGTTACAAACCAAAGTGTCTGAAAGGGATCATGAAGTAGGAGCATCCTACATAGGGGGGAAAAACTTACCCATTTCTTCTTGTTCTTCAACCAGACACGACAACCACTCATCACTTTCTTTCCGCTTCTGGGCTTGGGCCGCATTCCTCTCCAGCACCACACTTAACGGTTCTTCATCAAGCACGATCCTGGTTACGTCCTCGTATATGGGGAGCGTCAGGTGGCTAGGGGATGGAGTGAAGGAAGCACGGGATAACGCACTAAGACTGAGCCTTTCCATGATTTCCATATTTGACGCATCTTTGGTGGCCTCCAGCTCATCCAAGAATGGATAGTGCAGATCTCGCATCGCGGCCATGGAAGCAGTCATCTTGTTAGCAGCTTCAGGCTTAAAGAAGGCATGATTGGTAACGTCCTCCCCTTTCGTGATCAGCTCAGCGGCCTCAACCATTCCCTCATGACGACCGTGGTTAATCCCATCGGACACAAGGCTTGCGAATTGTTGCACAAATTCGGGGGCCTCTAAGACCTTCATGACGGCCAAACATGCTCCATGCCTGACCATCCACCTACGGCCGGCAATAGCTGTTAGCAGTTGGGGGCATAGCACATTGTCACGCTCAGCGGTGAGGGCATCAATCATCAACTCTTTTTGGGCAAATGCCTCTTTCTGCTCTTGGATGACAGCCCTCTCATCGGCAAGTTCCCCTTGTACTTTCTCCATGCTTTGGACGGCCAGGTGCGCGTCTTCTAGTTTCTTGTTAAGCACGTCTACTTGGCTGGAGTACGAGTGGGCAGAAGCTTCCGCCGTGGCTACCTATAAGTAATAACATGTTAGCATATATTTCTTTTATAATATGGGTGGTGCGGCACGGATATGTACCTTGGTGGTTGCAGCGTTTAGTTGTGACTCAAGATTGGCCACTTGTTGGTCGTATTCATTCGCGCGGGCTGACTGTTTTTTAATGGTCGCCTCGGCACTGGTCAGTTGGGATTGGAGGTCGGCAATTTGAGCTTCATTATCTACAATCATCTTCTCCCTCCGTCTAACTTTCCTCTTGAGAGATTCAACATGCCCAAGTGCGGCTTCAAACCTTACCCTCATCGAGGTACCCATCGCCATTTGGTGTACCAGGGCACCATTATACTCATCCGCCAAGTCTGCATGACTGAGCGAATTTACCTCTCGCACCAAGCTTGGTGGTATGCAATTATTGAGGTACTCCCGACACTCATCGGCGTCCCTCAGTCGTGATGCCGTTGTGATATTCCATACAGGATTGAACGGTTGAGGGGGGGCGGACGCTGGGAGGTCTTGGGAGGCTGTGGGTGAACCTTCTTCAAATATAGGTCCGGACTTTATGGGGGCCGCGGGGTTTCTTTCCACTTCTTTTCCTTTCCCCTTATCAATTTGGGTGTCAGAAGGAGGCGCGGCACCAGTCGGGTCGTCCCTGTACAACAAGTATTGAGACATATATTAAGTATTGCTTAATATAAAAATTTGAGGTTCTTACATATTCGGATGGAGTCTTACATGTCGTTTCTTGCTACTTCGGAGGCGGTTGGGGCAATCTGAGTGACGGGATCAACATGTGCGGCCCGGATAGTCTCGGATCCCTGGGTAGCACTCCCGACAGATTGGTACAAGGGGTGGTCTTCACGAAGTCTCTTGGCAGGAGCGTTGTGTTCGCCAATCTCAACTGAAGCAGTTCTCCTCGCTCAGTTGCTTCTTTTTCGGGTACGCCTGGCGATGGGCTGAGTTGTTGCTTCATCGATCTCCTCCTCGGCCTCTTCTTCAACTTCTTCTTCCTCTTCATCCAGGTTGACTTGTTGAACTTCTTCATCATCATCACCCATCATCCGGCGAAGACTGGAGGTGGTTAACTCAATATTATCTCCCTGTTGTTCCCTATGTGGTGAGGAGGGCCCGGCTCCTCCTTCATGCATGTGGTTACCACCACCACCATTGTCTCCATGCTCTTCCTCGTCAGAATGGGGATCTGGCACGGCTTCGAGAGCAACTGTCACGTTTCGGGTATGCTCAAGAAGGGGTCGTTCATTCTCACGGAGAGGACGGGAACCCTCCGGTACAAGCTTTGGGTCGCCGTGGCGCAAAAGTCCAAAGAAGTTCATTTCTGGCAAGCACAAAACAACATATGTTAGCCATTTATCAAATAATTGAATACATTTTTTCGTACGGATGTTAGCCTACCTTCACCCTGCCTTCTCCAAAACACGGGATACCTATTGGATGGACCAAAGTAATTGCGGCTAATTCCTAGCAAACACAAGAATGACTCGGGAAGGCTTCTATGGAACCCGGTCCTATTTAGATCTAATTCTTGGGAATGACGGGGGTTGTATGTACTTGTGTGCGGCTTGGGGTCGTGGGGTATCCTAGTTCTAAAGGTGTAATCGCCCGGCCATACCACTGCGTCAATGAAAAAGTAGTGGTCGTACCAGTTCTTCAGTGAATCCATGGGTTTATTGTGCGATTGGGGACTGTTAGAGGATCGTTTCTTGAAAGATACCCAACCGTTTACTATGTTGGGGACATAAAAGAGCCGGAATAATTCTATGGTTGGGGGGATTCTCCTAGCACGGCAGAGGATCTCGAATTGACTAATCTTACAGGCACCTATGCAGTGGAGCTGACTAATATGTACATCATAGTATCCTAACAGATCTACAAGAAAATGGGTGAAGGGGATGCGGTAATTAGCCGCATAAAATAGGCGAGTGTACAGGCCAATCTTACCTTCCGGAGCCTCAGTTATGAGGTCTCCGGCGCCAGGAAGTGAGGGGTGTAGGTTGGTAGGGATGAAATAGTTTGTACAAAAGTGGTTTAATTGGTCTTGGGTCATGACATTCAGCACGGATCCAATGGTAGGGCTGTTTCTATGAGCCATTACTAAAAAAAGTGTAAGGACGTGGTGTTCTAACCTGCGTGTGAAGGGATCCGTGCATATTTGGTTCAAGCTAAGAGGAAAGCTTTAATGGCAGAAATGGAGGTTATAACTGTGTGTTTCACACAGCCGTGGGGGTGGCTTATTTATAGGGTTGCCTCATGGGTCACGACCTGTTGGATGTGTGACACGTGTCAGCCACTATCTTAATCGTGTGGCTAGGGGGCAAGTGGCAAGTGAAACGTCAGGCGGGACCCACGGGTCGCTTCTGACTCAAACGTTTGCACTGCTCGAGGTTCTGACTGTTTGCACTTTTGTCAGTCAAACAAGTCAGATGAACAGTTATTAATGTCGGGTTATGCGGCTCTTACGTAAGACTTGACATTTAATGCTATATTTAATTTGTCTCGGTCGCTATATGCGGCTGAGATATTGATGAAATAACTTCCTAAGACAAGTTGCCACGTGCGGCCAATACAAATTCTTGAACAACTTGTTATTTCTTATTGTTTCCTTGGTACGTCCGGGGAGTATCTTGGTAGTCTAGAGGTTACACCTATGGTCGTAACAACTAGACTGGGGGGACATGATGACGTATAGTCCCCAGCCGGGTCATGAACCCGGCCCATGGGTACTACCCGTATCCGGCCCATCACAGATGGGTGGGATAATGTCATTCAGGCTTATGGGCTTGGATGAACAGTAACCGCACACATATGTGCGGCCCACGGCCCGGTGCGGCCGACATGGCCGACATAGGGTTAGACAGAATGATATTCTGTCTAGGAATATCTTTATCCCAATGGAAGAGGATATTCACTACCAGAATTAGAAGATAACAATCATTCTAATTCTGGTGGTTATCTCTTCCTTGGGGCCGAAGCATCCGTGAAAGCCCATTAGGGTTTCACTGCCTATAAAAGGAACCCTCAAGGGTTCCACAAAGGTATTACGATTCATACTCTAAACTCACATAAACCCTAAATCGATTACTTACTCTCACGTCGGAGTCTAATCGTGGGAAACATTCCCACGGTAAGTCTAACGCGTGTTGTTTAGTGTGCAGGATCCCAACCAAACGATTCACTTGGTGTAGGAGCCGGAGCCCAGCCAACCCGAATTAAGCCTAATTTGGGTCTAGCAAGGATCAACCAACTTTTGCATCAACACTTCTCAACAAACTCCTTCTCACTAGAGTTCCCATTCCCTAGAAGATTCACAATCTTCTTCTCATAATGTTGGTGCTCCACCTAACAATGATGAGATGATCCATACACCTGCTGCTTCTATTGCTACTAGTGGTTCACCACAAGCACAAGCACCAGAGGTGGTGGATGTTGCAAATTTGACTGCTTTGTGTACTAGTTTTTCCAAACAGGTATACGTGTTGCAGAAAGGAAAACTTGTTCAAGACAAGAAAATTGCTGAATTGGAATCTAGCCTAATCAAGTTGAGAAACAAATTATCACCTTGGATGAGGCAACATAGATCTATTCAGAAGGCTGCACTCAAGAAGCAAAGATTCAGGAACCACAAGAAAAGGCAACTGAATGCAACCAAACAGGAGAGGAATTATGAAGAACAACCACCTTCTTCGGATAATCAAACAAGGATCTCTGGAAAGGACATCAATTTTTGAGCTGGATGAAGATGTCATGGGGACTTATGAAGATGGAACTGGTTTAGAGACTGGTGTGGATGAACCTTTAAATATGGAGATTCAACAGGAAGAA
Organism: Glebionis coronaria; assembly: GCA_025667525.1. Lineage (NCBI taxonomy): Eukaryota > Viridiplantae > Streptophyta > Magnoliopsida > Asterales > Asteraceae > Glebionis > Glebionis coronaria. The sequence goes on from CM046882.1 coordinate 346,282,172, forward strand.
TCACAGCCTACTCATGAGGAGCCACAAGTTGAAGAAATAATGGTAACTCAGCCAGCACCAACACCTCAATCACCACTTCAAGTGAATTAGAGTACTTTCTATGAGAAGTTGGAGAAAATTAACATTCATTTTCCTGTATCTTCAACTCCACCACCACAAAGACAAATATGGTTTCAAAGGAAACAGACTTTGCAAGTACTGTCTAGATCAAGAATGAGCAATGGATCAGACAAGAATGAAGAGGTGCAAGTTGAAATGATGATTTCCATGGAAGAAAGGGTATCTGAGGATACACAAGTGACTAAAGAAACAAGTGTGTCTAATACTGGTGAAGTCAACACTGTTGAAGATCCAAGTATTGCTAAGCCAAATAAGCCGACTACAAGTACTGCTGACATTGTTGAAGACCCAAGTGCTGCTAAGCCAACTAAGTTGATTGCAAGTACCGCTGGTGATCATCCTTCACTAGAAAGTCAAACTCCTTCTAGAGAAGATGAGACTTTAGCCCAATTACTGCTTGACTTAAGAAGGAAGAATTCAGCTGAGAAGACTAAACAAGCAGAGGCAGAGAAAAGGACACAACATGAAGTTCTTGCCAAAAAGGATCAAACTAAAGGTAAGAAAGTTCAAGCTTCACACCTCACTAAAGGTATAGTTATCCAACAGCAAGATGATGAGGAAAGACCTTCCAAGCTGAAGAAGAAGCTACCTAAGATTAATCCAAAGGATAAGGGGAAGAAGCAAATACTATCAGAATCTGAAAATGAAAGTGATTCAGATGAAGATATAAGCAAAGTCATGTACAGATTTAATCAATTGGACCATGATGAGGAATATGCTCTTAGAATACAAGCTCAGATTCGTGAAGAAGAATTACAAGAAGGACTTGAAGCTAAGCAGCATTTGCTAGAAGCTAAGAGAATACAACAAGAATGGAACATACAAGAATATGATAGGATTCAAGCTGAATAACATTCAAGTGAGCTTCTTGCAGACTCATTGATAGCTGAAGAAAGAGATGCTTATGATGAAGAAGAGAAATCCAAGTTGATTGATGATCTGGTAAGGGAGCAACAAAGATTCTTTGCTGAAAAGAGAAGAAGAGAAAAGATTAAGCCTCCAACTACTACGCAGATTAGGAATCAAATGATGAACTTTCTCAAGAGAGTTAAGGGTTTCACTCATATTCATCTGGTCAAGAAGAATTTTGAAGAAATCAGGACATTGTATGAGCAAAATAAGAGAACTGATTTGAATTTTGTTGAGATTAGATCTGAAGCAGATAGAATGGCTGTTGAAAGACATAGAAGACATCTGCAACAACAAAGACAATTTGGAAGCACTCCTAGAATTGAGCCAAGTACTGCTGAACCTACAAATACATCTCCACCTATCAAGACCACTTTGTGAGGAAGAATAGAAAGGAGAAGGTAAGTTCAAAGAAGGAAGAGACTGCTCAAAGAATGAATGAAGGAGATGAAGCTCAAGATATTGTTCAGACTGAAAATGTACAAGCAGTACATACACAGTCAACAGTACATACTAAAGAGACGGTACATACAAACTTGGAAGAGGGTTCAATAGAACTTGAGGGAACCTCCAAGGGTGTTAAAAGAAAAAGATCATCAAAGACAAAGAAGAAAGCCTAGAAGGCTAAGTCAACAGCAGAAGATAGTGATGATGATGAGAGCTTGAGGAAGTACTTGAAGATAGTAAAATTTGAAGATCAATGTGTTGATATAGAGATTTTTGGAAAGAGATCATCTATTTCTAGATGGATTTACTCTATGTATCATGGACTTGAAGCTCATGGAATTCAGAGAACTGATGGCATAACAAGGATATTCAGACTTTTGGAGGATATTCTTCACATTCTTGACAGACAAGATATTTAGGATCTTTTCAAGTTAGTTCAAGAAGCTAGTACAGGTAAAGCTGAAGTATCACTATTATATAGGGAATTTCTTTTTATGTATGAGACACACAACTGTGATCAAGAAATATTAAAGGAATTAGATGTAAAATCCATGATTTTATCATGATTAAATATAATAAATTTCCACCTATTAATCCTAGAACACAAACTCATGTGTTATATTTCTATAGGTCATGTATGAACTTGTCTAACATGTACATATACTTTTACATACACACTTGTTGTAATAAGATTCATAATGTAAACCTTGTACATAAGACTAAGGAAAACAAGTAGTAAAATGTATAACCAACATTTGATTAGACAACACTTAAAAAAATGAGAAAATATGTTACATCATGTATATATAGCCATGTATATATGTATGCTTATTATAGGCATGCCTAAACCGTCTTGGACTAGCCCAAGATCATGTACTCTTTGTGTTAAGACCAACAAGAGCCCATGACCAAAGCCCATCCTTTTCCCCCCTTGGCATAGGCTTGTGTGGAAGAAGAAGAGTTCCCTTGGAAAGGCAAAGGGTGACACTTGGCAAGATATGTATTATCAAGGTAAATCATACCTTTTGCCATTCCTTTCCCTCTCTCCTCTTTAAGCCGAAACACACACACATTCTCACATACATGCAATCCAATCTTGTTCTCTCACCCTCTTCTCTCTCAATCATACGACTTAAAGCCATATACATCCAAAACCAAGTATTAAATCCACCAAGATCCTTGTCTCATCTTTACTACAAACCATTAGTAGTATCATTCTCTTGGAATCACTATAAACAAGCCCTAGCCAAATCTTTAAGGCCACGGCTTGGTTTATATTAGGGTTTTCTTTATCATCTTGAGTAGATCTCAACTCTCTTTGATCACATCATATTCTTTCATTTCTTCTTGCATGCATCATCATACATCTATAAACACAAGTAAATAACATGTTAAAATCAAGATTTGATAAAGCTATGACCCTTATAGGTCACGGCATATTTATGCAAATCATGTTCATGATTTAAAATCTTTTAATAAGAAACTAATGACTTGTATGTTATGTATTAAACTTGATTTAAAAACCATATGAAACCTTTTATAAATCTAAACATTACATGAGTTACAAATCTTGTTTATGGGACTTTGGTTAACTAATAACTATAGATCTCATGAAATGAACTTGTGCAACTTAAAGATCATTAAAACCATGACCTTATAGGTCACGGCTAAATTAAATGGTGACCATATGACTTGTCTACTTAGTTTTAAGAATGGAATATGAAATGTAACATGTTAATTGGAATATTAAAAATCACAAAAACAACTTATGTGTATAAATGTAGCCGTGGGTTACACAAGATCTAAAATGGGTTAGATGTACATGCATGCTTATATAAACCTAGATCTAGTGATAAGTGTTAACTTAACATGATAAACATGAAATAAGCTAATATATCTTATGGGAATATTGGGAGAAAACAATATAGCCGTGGGCTATACATTGTTTTCTTGGAATGATAGTAGCCTTGGGAACATGCATGTAACTTAGATAATCATGATGTATTTTTGTAAATATTTACAAAACATAAAATTATCTAATGTGTTCATCTTGGAAATACCAAGATTTAGAACTATAGCCGTGAGCTATATATGAGTATACATGGATCTATATTTGATTTTTAGGTCTAGACATAGTTTAGATCTCATTTTGGACTTGTGACTTGCTTTCTTGACTTGTACATAACTAGATCTATTTTTGTAACACTTATAAATTGCATGCAACCTTAAAATGAGACATGAATTATCTTAATAAGCTATAACTAATTATAGCCATGAGATATAAGTTCCTACTAGGGCTTATGACTTACTTGTAACCTTATAACACACCTAGATCTAATTTGGTACAACACATAAAACAAATTATAAGTTTTATTCTCCTAATTAGATTTAAAACTAAATATGAATAAGCTCATAATAAGATTATAAGAATATCCTAAGTTAAAACTTACATAAAATGTAAAGTAATGTTAATGGACTAATTAAGTCCATGAAATGTTAATCTAAAACTTAACGGACCCAATAAGCCCATTTGATAAATCTTAGTAACTTAAATGGACTTAAGATTACACTTAGGCCCATTTAACTAATAAAAGGACTTAAAAGTGTATTAAGCCTAATAAATGATTTAAAGGCCCATTTAAATAAATTAGTGGACTTGAGATATATTTAAGCCCACTAAAATAGCCCATTAGATGTTTAGCCCATTTAAGGAGCCCATATAAAGTTTGAATGATAAAATAAAAGTTTTTATAATAAAATATAACTTATAAAAACTTTTTGGATGAAAATGACAATTTATAAAACTTAAGGACTAAAACCGTAACTTATGAAACTTGTTTTGATAAACTAGTAAACACAAGGACTAAAAATGTAAATATCCAAAAGTCTAGGGTTTAATAAATACTATCCGTGGCAAATTAAACCCTAGGGACCATTTTTGAAGTTTCTAAAAGTTATTTTGTCATTTTTTAACCCTAAGGACTATTCTTGTAATAAGCCGAAACTTTAACAAGCCCTAGGTACTAAATATGTAAAATCCGAAAGTTATACTTGTTTAAAAATATAGAGGGACTAGTTTTGCCATATTCCGAAACATTAACAAGCCCTAACCCTAAAACCTATTTTAATTATAATAAAACATAATTAAAATACTTAAACCATAAGAATTAAGGTATAAATTCTTAAGTTTAAATTATTTTATAAATATTAAAATAATTAATGGAAACTTTAAAGTTAAATAAAATATTTTATTTTATTTTTCAAAATAAAATATTTATAGTTACTTTAGGAAATAATTGTATAAACGATTGTGAATATGTATTACTCATACATAAACTCATATACTTTTAGAAAATAAAATTTATATGAACGTTGGATAAATTGAATGTTAAAATTTAAGTAGAACATCTTACGTCTACTTAAAATATGAAACTTAATATTAAAGTTTAAATGAATGATTATAATACATAAACTACGAACGTGAACTAATATTAAGTAAAATTTTTATGTTTACTTAATAATGAAACTTAATAGTAAATGAGTGATTATAATACTTGAATAGAGAACGTAAATTAATATTTTAAGTAAGACATTATATGTCCACTTAAATAAGAAACTTAATTGTAAGTTGAATGATTATTATAATATGTATGCTGACTGATATTAATAGTTAAACATTTTATGATTACTTAGAAATGAAACTTATATAGATAAGTTAAATGAATATTGATGCTACTTGAACTATGGTTATTTAGATAAATACCGTAGCATAAATGAACTGACTAAAATCTGTATAAGCATACATATATGTTCTTTGTACTATCTATTAAGATTGTACTATCTGATTAGGCATAGCTTTGGCGTGAGCTTTAATTGGATATTCGTATTAAACAGTTATTGCCTACTCCCAGGTGAGTTTACAGCCCCATATAAACTTTTGACAAAGCTTTCCCTTTTGGGAAAGAAAATATGCAAACACATAATGGACATAACTAGATTGTATAACTTGACTATGATTGATTATTATTGAAACTGTTAAATTGTTGTAAATCACCCGAATGTTATAAATAGATCTATTAGGGATTGACCATCCCCGTCTGGGTGAGTCATGCTCACTGTGCCTTGGCCGGGACAACAGACGTATACCATGTTGGAACTGGAATGGGTGTCTTTTTGTAAGACACTACGTCCTCATCTGTTGAGGACTATGGAGGTTAAGCTTCAGTTTCTAATAATAAACAAATGTAATCTACATTTTAGTAAGAATGCTTTGTGTATTGTTACTTCTATGATTAATGTATGTCCAAACTAATTAATTGTTAAAACCTGTAAATTATCCAACTTTATGTTGACCCCTTTAGTATGTTTTGCACAGGAATATGAAGTTAGTACATGGTGTGTGCATGGTCTCCAGCATCTTAGTAATCTGCATTGAAGGACTCGTCAGGGGTTCTATTTGGGAAACACAAACAAACACTCTTCATTATGATTAAGACAATTTTTATTTATTTGTTTAATAAACATGTAATCTGATTTGACTAACTCTTTATCTTATGCTCTATGGACTATATGCTATCGATCCACCCTAGTGACATCTCCGTGGATATTTCCGCATACTTTGACCCTACCCGGGGTGTCACAAAGAATGGTATCAGAGCATTAGTTATAGAGAACCAGATAAATTTTTAAATAAAATAAAAATAAAATTATTTTTCTTTATTTTAAAACTGGACTATTACTTACAAAAATCTTTTTTGGATTTTATTTTGGGACCGTATTAGTTAAGCATATAGATCTTAGGGAATTTTATGCTATGTAAACTAAGTTTATGTATATTGATTGCTAAACTTGATTATTAATACTGTTTAGTAAGATATTGCTATGGAAAATGTTAGACGTGCTAAACTTGAAAAATTTTTCACTACATAGTAAAATACTGAAATAAGAATATAGGTAATATTAAACCAAATCTCGTACTTACAAATTGATAAATGAACTGATTAAATGATAATATATATATATATATATATATATATATATATATATATATATATATATATATATATATATATATATATATATATATATATATATATATATATATATATATATATATATATATATATATATAAGTATTAATAATTGTATAAGTATTAATATTTATATATATATAAGTATTAATATTTGTAACCTTAAAACATTATAATAATTGTTTAAAAGGGATATATTTCATAAAACATGTAATCTAAAATAATATTGTTCTTTGTTTGTAAGCTTATACTCACTTCAAACTTAAAATAATACTATTTCAGAGCATCATGACTCCGCCTACTGCATCCTCGACTCTTCTACCCGTAGTAGCTCTGATAGGTGTGTAAACACCCATCCTTTTTACAACTTAACTACAATAAATGTGAAAAGGTCAAAACGTGTATTTTATGTCGTAAATGTCGGAATTATGCGTGGTTTGTGTTTTTGTTGTGATTTAGGACGAAAATGTGAAAAGGTGAGAAAACACGGGCATTCACGGGCTTTTATCGAAGAAAAAGACAAAAGACGAAGTCAAGAAATCAAGAGTGGAAAAAGAACGGAAGTCCAAGACCAATTCTGAAGATTTATCGAAGAAAAAGTCAAAAGACGGAAGTTTACTAAAAGCCGAAGAACTCAAGTCTTATTTATGAAAAATTTCAAGACGAGTTTAAAGAAATTCCGAGACAAAGTCATTAAAGTCAAAGAACTAAGAAGATTAAGGACTTAATGATGCAATTAAAGAAAGAAGAAAGAGGGGAGGAAGCTTCCTAAGCACCTCCCTAATCATCCTATAAATAGGATTCATTTCATTCCATTTGTTTTTGGTTGGCTAGAGTGACACTAGTTCTTCCATTTTCATTTCCTTGCACATTTAAATACATGTCATTTACTTAATTGTCAAATTTAAATACTTGTTTTGCACCTTTAATTCATTTAAATTCCAAGTAAGTGTTCTTAATTTTGTTGCTTTAATCTTTATTTACTTTTGATCAAGTTTCTTTTATCATTCTCTTTCTACCTTTCTCTTGTTTTTGGTTTGTTTTAAAATTCGGATTAAGCAAGGTTTACTTAATCTCTTTGCTTATTTGATTAAAAGTTTTGTCTTTTCTTTCCCTTTAAGTTTTCATACGAAATAAGCCACAAGTTTGACAATCTTATGTGCTTATTTGGTATTTAGCTTAAATGTTTTCAAGTTTTTCTTAAAAAGATTTACCTTTTAAATTCCATTTCATTAAGTTTCGTCTTTTAAAGTTTTACCTTTTAAAAGTTTCTTAAAAAGTTTTACCTTTTAAGTTTTTTTTGAATTCAGCTTATTAGTTCTAGCTTATTTGGACTTGTACTTATTGTAAAATTGTAACTCCATCGGAAAGAATGGAACCTACACATTGCGACAGCCTCACTTAGCCACATTCCGATTGTGACAGAATTGGGACAAGGGTTTTGCATTCCGATCCGCGATTCCGATCTAGAGTAACAACACCCTCATTCCGATCTGGGATTGCGATCACACATTGCGATCGCACATTCCGACGGCTCTTGAGGTTTTCTAAGTCGAAGTGCTGCCCGATTTTCCTTAGCAACTTTCCGATCTGAGCAACTTTCCGATGGGTGTATTCCGATGGGAGTGACATTCCGATAGCTTGTATATATTCCGATAGACTGCATTCCGATAGATTCTCTTTTCAACATTCCGATAGATCTAATTTTATACATTCCGATAGCCACATTGCGATCTGGATTCCGATGGTATGGTGACAGCATTCCGATCAAACATTCTGATGGTCTTGGGTTTGGGATTATATTTTGCTTTGTTTTGTTTTTAAGTCACATTTTTAATACTTCGTTAAATTTAATTTTCGTCACGCTTTAGTTTTAAGTCATTTAATTATTTTAATTTTCAAAGTTTTTAATATTGCACAAATTTAAGTTTTAACTAGTTTAGATTTAATTAAGCGTCATCTATTTTTAAATTCTTGCATTTTATTTTTACTACAACGACACAATTTTGTTTCCACCAAAGAACGACTGAGTCGCATAGTTAACCAGTAATCAATTCGATTAGACCACCACAACGAACTTTTAATTTTTATACGGGCAAAAGCCTTGTATCAAATGGCGCCGCTGCAGGCTCTTTTCGTGAAAATTAACGGTTTTCTGTGAGAGACGCGTTGCTTTTTAGGATCCGTTCATTCGTGAGCGTTATTTTCTTCCTTAAAAAAATTCAAAAACCAATAAAAATTAAAAAATTGTTAAAAATCCATAAAAATTAAAAAATTTCAAAAATCCAAAAAGATTTTATTTTCTTTATAGTGTATTTATATTCTCTTTGTGTTTGGTATTGTTTTCTTTCGCTTTCGCAGGTGTATGCGTACTAGATCTTCTACTTATCAAGAGCCCGAGACTCGTGAAGATTTAGGTATGGCAGGTGTGAACAACAACAATAATCCACCGCACCTCAACAATAACAACAACAATGTTCTTCCACAACCCGATCTTCGGACAATGGAGGAGCTTTGTCAACCCATAATGTTTGGACGAGGAGGACCGATTGCGCCGATGCAAATCACGGCTCCGGAGTTTTCGTTGAAGCATCACATGATACAGCAAGTGCAAACCAATCCTTTTCGAGGAATGCCTGATGATGATGCCAACAAACACCTCGACAAGTTCATTACTATTACCCAAAGCATGAAGTTGCCCCGTGCCACAATGGATGTCCTTCGCCTACAACTCTTCCCACATACTTTATCACACCACGCCGAGAAATGGTTTGATCGTCTCCTAAAGAATTCAATTCATACTTGGGATGACATGACTCAACACTTTTTGTCGCGCTACTTTCCACCATCCATGGTCACGAGCCTTCGTAATCAAATCAGCGGTTTCATGCAAGAACCCGATGAATCTCTCTTTGATGCTTGGGAAAGATATAATGTTTTGATTGATCGATGTCCAAACCGCAACATGCTCCATGTGACCTTAATTGATACTTTCTACAACGGTTTGACTTTTCGTGATCGTGATACGATTAATGCAGCCGCCGGTGGCACATTTATGAAAAGGAGACCCGAGGAGTGTAGAGAGCTTATTGAGAACATGACTACTCATCACAAAAACTGGGATTCCTCCGCTTCTTCAAGGAACAACCCGAGAGTCAATGTTTCTTCTACTTCAGTAAACCCCGATATGACCAAATTCACCCGCATGATGGCCGAGATGAACAAAAATATCTTGCTCCTCGCTACAAACCAACAACAAGTTAAAGCAGTAGCACCTTCTTGTGAGACATGCGGCAGTCCTCACTCATACACTGATTGTCCTTCTACTCAAGGAAATCCAGAAAACGTGTATGCGGCTTACGGTAATTATTCACCGGAAAATTACCAAGCCCGACCTCAAGGGGATCGAAATTTGTTGAGTTACCGGTCAAACAACTATCTTTCACCCGGGTTTTCTCCTCAAAACCAAAACCCCAACAACAACTACAATAGAAGCAACCAAATCCCACCTATAGCTTCTAATCCTTATCACCCACCCGCTCAACAAGCCCCACCCATAAATCAAGATGTTGAAGCCTTAATGAAAACCCAAGGAGAGAAAATTAAGAATCTGCAAATCTAAATTATCAATTTGAAAGGGGATATCACTAAGCAAGGGAATGACATTAGATCCGAGCTTCGTAACGATATACAATCCTCCTTCAGCAATCAAACGAATGATTTGAAGAATATGCTGGCTAGTTTCTTACCCACCACTCAACCCTCTACTTCGAGTTCTCTACCTTCAAACACCGTCACCAACCCGAGAGCGAATGTAAGTGCTATTACTACCCGTAGTGGAGTTACTTTAGTAGGACCATCTATCCCACCCCCAGTTACACCATCTACACCTCCTCCACCACCATTTATCCCTACTACTCCCACACCTAGTATTAGTACACCATTATCGTCTCCACCTCGTCATGAAGAAGTACCCAAGACGAATCCTCCACCAACCTCACCTTCCACCTTTAACCCTTCAACATCTCAACCTTCACCTTCTACACCTCCACCACCCAAACCCAATATTCCTTATCCATCTCGCTTAGACAAGGCCAAACTGCACACCAAGGATGACATTCAAGTGTCAAACTATTTGAAGAAAGTTTCGGAAATGACCGTCACTTTTAGCCTTGTTGAAGCTCTAGCACAAATGCCTAAATTTGTTAAGATGTTTAAGGAATTTCTTAGCAAGAAGGAGAAGATGGCCGAATTTGTTAATACTCGATTGAAATGAAAATTGTTCTGCCGTCCTTCTTAAAGAACTTCCGGAGAAACTTGGAGATCCCGGTCGTTTTGTGCTTCCTTTTACTTTTAACAAAACCAACAAATTTACTGCCTTAGCCGATCTCGGGGCAAGTATTAATTTGATGCCTTTAAGTGTTTGGAAAAATTATCATTGCCCGACCTTACACCCACGAAGATGACTCTTGAGCTAGCCAATCACTCTCGCTTACCCCGTTGGTATTGCCGAAGATGTGTTCATTAAAGTTGGCACATTCACTTTTCCGATCGACTTCGTCGTTGTTGATTATGAAATTGACCCTCGTATTCCGTTAATACTTGGACGCCCATTCTTGAGAACCGGTCGTGCTTTAATAGATGTGGATAAATGTGAGCTCATCTTAAGAGTCGGGGATGATGCACAAGTTTTTGAAATGGGGAAGCTTACAAGCAAATCCTATGGAAGAGAATCAGCGAATATGATTAATGTTCTTGATGATTTTGTCGTCTACAACAATCCTCTATTCGATTCTTGCATTGATAATCCACTGTTTCAAGATGATGTGGATGATTCTCTATCCAATTTGGAACCTTCTCCCACATATGATTCTCCACCGATCTTTGATGCTTATGATGACGATTCTAGTTCCGATGGGGATGATTATGATGATTTTACTTCCGAGTATCACGACATGCCCACGTATGATGATTTTGTTGAGGCCGATACTCTTTCGAGTGATTCTTCTCATGATGAAGATCCTCTGCCATCTATGCTTAATCCTACTTTGGATGACTACTCATTTGAGGAAGACTTCTCTACTTTTCTTAATACATACTTCCCTCATGAGAGTGATGCTCCTCCTTTAGACTTTGATGATTATGGTCTTGATCCTACTTCGGATTTGAAGAAACTTCTTTCAAAGGAGAAGCAACCGGACGACACCAACATCCGCAGCACGTATGTTTTGACACCTCTTGGTCCACCTTCTGTGGACGAGGTTGTGCATTTTCTTCGCGGATCATCTTCAAATTCTGCTGAGCCTGAGTGCTATTTTCCCCTAAAGGAAAAGGTGTTCGACCCCGGTATTAATATTCTTCAGCCATCTCAGTATCCTTCTGATGAAATAAAAGGAAAAATCTTTGGAACTTATGAAGATATGCTTGCACCTCATCACCCTTGCTTCCACCGTGCTCCATCTTTGCTTAAGGGAACCTTGCCTATTCTTCTTTGGCTTGCCTTGTTCGCCTTAAGCTTGTGCTATTTGATGGACGAAAACTATGTATTTGATCCCGGTGGATATGTTTCATGCTTCTTCCTATGCTAATCAAGATCGAGTCAGGCTCACGACTCGGTGAACAAAAATCAAGCGCTTCTTGGGAGGCAACCCATGTATCGATCTTTTAGCTATCTTTATCCTAAGTGTAGGGGAGACCGGTTGGTGTTTGCTATTTCCTCTCTTCTAATATTCAGGGATTCGAGCGCTCAATGATCCACTCTTGATGATTTTTGACGATCCGTGATTCCGTGTTTCCGTCTTCCTGGTTCTATCCTAAACTCTTTTCGATTCACTATTTTATATTTTCTCAATATTAAAATAGGAATCTCGTTAGTTGTCTTTTCCTTAGCAAGATTTTAAACAACGTGCACAATGTCCTAAGTGTAGGGGAGTTTACTCACACATGCTTAAACATTGAGGATAATGTTTATATCAAGTGTAGGGGGACTTCTATCGAAGTTAAGTGGCCTTTTCCTTGTATTTGTCCTCATTTTAACCAGAAAATCAATTTTTTTCAACATTTTTCAAAATTTTTGATCTATTTTGGCCTATTAGTTTTTACCTTTGGATAGTTATTTTTCCTTCTTTGCTAGAATAAAATTTTAATAAAGTGGTTTTAATTTTTAAACGTTGTGAATCTTTTGACTCACCCCGAGTTTACTTATCTAAGTTTACTCTAGCTAGTATCCTTAACGTGTTTAAGTCAAGTTTTGCTAGGCTTTTATATAGGGAGCTATAAAACGCGAAAGTCTTAACTCTCACGGGTTAAGAACAAGAACTTTCGCAAGTTCCTATAATTGCTCCTAGAGAGTAGTTTATCAAGGGAACTTTAAAACGCGATTTCTAAACTTGAAAAAGTCAAAGAGTTTGCAAGATCCTATAGATGACTCGAAAACCCAAAACTTTGATTTAATAGGCTAAGCATCCACGAGTCTCATTCCTTGAGATTTTAAATTGTGGAGAAAGAGAGATGATAGAGCCAATTATAAGTTTGGTATCCTTTCGTGAATTTATGTGAGTTAATTATAAGCCTATTCTCCCATCTCTTGCTAATAAATTTATCTGCAATAAATAAGGTTGTACGATTTGAAAAGTTACTTAGCTTCTAGACCAAGATCGTTTAAAAGTTGCTCGGTATGGATTAGAGTTCATAGCCAAGGCATAACTTATTGAAGCGGGATGCGAAGATTGGCGAGTCCAAAAAGGTCCTAACAAGGCATGAGGGCTACATTTTGTTGCTAAAGATCCAAAGTGATGTGAAGAATCATTTATCAAAGATCAATATGCAGGATCGAGACACACGACGAAAAGCGAATACTCCCGTAAAGATCATGGAGAAGTCTATCCGAAAAGGCCCTAACAAGGTATGAGGATAAATAGATCCAAGTCCAAAAAGGAGGCGGATCGTTGTATATCAAAATCCCAAATAAAGATTGGAGAAAATGAAGAAGTCGTGGTCCAAATATGAAGAATCTCTCAAAACTTCAAGTGAAGAAATTCCTATTATGAAGAGAAGACCATTATTTCATGAACGTCTCTCAAGATTTGAAGTATGAAGTCGCTGCCAAATATTGGTCCGAGAAAGGTCTCAAATCGCGAAGCGAGTTATGCCAAGATATGAACTTTATGAGGTCCCGAGAAGCAGTTTTAAAAGATTTTGTCCTTTAGCTAACTATTGATTAAATCGTCCCACTTTATTTTCAGCCTAAATAACTATCGAAATAAGTCAACAATGCATCCTCGTGATCATTCAAGACAACAATAAAATTTAAGAGATACACCTAGGAATAAGGGAGTCTAAGTAAATAATTGGCCCACATGAGTTCGTGTTAGTCTAAAAATGATCTCGTTTTTAAGCTTGGTTTGGAGAAAGTGAAAACTTGAGGATGATGATCATTCATGACATTTTCAAAACCCTAAGGTATGTTTTTGATTTCTTTACTTTCTTCCTTTGAATGTTTATAATTATCTATCTCTTTAATAAAGGCCAATATGGATTGATTATGATGAAAAGTGTAATCGTGCTTTGTAACTAATGTATTGTATGAGGACATTGCAATGGTCAAGTGTAGGGGATTTGATAGGTGTGTAAACACCCATCCTTTTTACCACTTAACTACAATAATAACCAAGCCAAAACGTGTATTTTATGTCGTAAATGTCAGAATTATGCGTGGTTTGTGTTTTTGTTGTGATTTAGGACGAAAATGTGAAAAGGGGAGAAAACACGGGCATTCACGGGCTTTTATCGAAGAAAAAGACAAAAGACGAAGTTAAGAAATCAAGAGTGCAAAAAGAACGAAAGTCCAAGACCAATTCTGAAGATTTATCGAAGAAAAAGTCAAAAGACGGAAGTTTACTAAAAGCCAAAGAACTCAAGTCTTATTTATGAAGAAATTTCAAGACGAGTTTAAAGAAATCCCGAGACAAAGTCATTAAAGTCAAAGAACTAAGAATATTAAGGACTTAATGATGCAAATAAAGAAAGAAGAAAGAGGGGAGGAAGCTTCCTAAGCACCTCCCTAATCATCCTATAAATAGGTTTCATTTCATTCCATTTGTTTTTGGTTGGCTAGAGTAACACTAGTTCTTCCATTTTCATTTCCTTGCACATTTAAATACATGTCATTTACTTAATTGTCAAATTTAAATACTTGTTTTGCACCTTTAATTCATTTAAATTCCAAGTAAGTGTTCTTAATTTTGTTGCTTTAATCTTTATTTACTTTTGATCAAGTTTCTTTTATCATTCTCTTTCTACCTTTCTCTTGTTTTTGGTTTGTTTTAAAATTCGGATTAAGCAAGGTTTGCTTAATCCCTTTGCTTATTTGATTAAAAGTTTTGTCTTTTCTTTCCCCTTTAAGTTTCCATACGAAATAAGCCACAAGTTTGACAATCTTATGTGCTTATTTGGTATTTAGCTTAAATGTTTTCAAGTTTTTCTTAAAAAGTTTTACCTTTTAAATTCCATTTCATTAAGTTTCGTCTTTTAAAGTTTTACCTTTTAAAGTTTCTTAAAAAGTTTTACCTTTTAAGTTTTTTTTTGAATTCAGCTTATTAGTTCTAGCTTATTTGGACTTGTGCTTATTGTGAATTTGTAACTCCATCAGAAAGAAGGGAACCTACACATTGCGACAGCCTCACTTAGCCACATTCCGATTGTGAAAGAATTGGGACAAGGGTTTTTCATTCCGATCCGGGATTGCGATCTAGAGTAACAACACCCTCATTCCGATCTGAGATTGCGATCGCACATTGCGATCGCACATTCCGACGGCTCTTGAGGTTTTCTAAGTCGAAGTGCTGCCCGATTTTCCTTAGCAACTTTCCGATCTGAGCCACTTTCCGATGGGTGTATTCCGATGAGAGTGACATTCCTATAGCTTGTATATATTCCGATAGACTGCATTCCGATAGATTCTCTTTTCAACATTCCGATAGATCTAATTTTATACATTCTGATAGCCATATTGCGATCTGGATTCCGATGGTATGGTGACATCATTCCGATCAAACATTCTGATGGTCTTGGGTTTGGGATTATATTTTGCTTTGTTTTGTTTTTAAGTCACATTTTTAATACTTCGTTAAATTTAATTTTCGTCACGCTTTAGTTTTAAGTCATTTAATTATTTTAATTTTCAAAGTTTTTAATATTGCACAAATTTAAGTTTTAACTAGTTTAGATTTAATTAACCGTCATCTACTTTTAAAGTCTTGCATTTTAATTTTACTACAACGACACAATTTTTGTTTCCACCAAAGAACGACTGAGTAGCATAGTTAACCAGTAATCAATTCGATTAGACCACCACAACGAACTTTTAATTTTTATACGGGCAAAAGCCTTGTATCAAGCTCCTACTCCAGTTGTTTATTCATCCCCACGATCAACGCAGTGTGGATGGTTGTCAGCCTCGGATTCAGAGGATGACCCACCCATCGAAGCTGTACTCCCATTGGACCCTTTTTCTATCTCAGCATCTGCCACATTGGCCCCAACCTCTATGGAGGAGGATCGGGTCCCTCCTAGCATACCATCTTCCATGCCTCCATCCTTATCATCGGGCCATTTTTCTGGGCCTATACCTGTCTCCACTTATGAGACCGGGGAAGGCTCCGAGGCAGTACGTGTCGATTCCGTCCAGGCCCAGATCTTCGCACTGGCTGCACGCCAGGAGCGGGAGATATCCGACCTCCGCAGCCAGTTGACAGTCAGTCAACGAAGCCATGCCGTCATCTATGATCGTATCGATACTGTTTTCCGCACTATGAGGGGAGACTACCAGACCGCTAAGGGCATCCAGGCTAGGACGGACGAGGCACTAAAGTGGTTATGGATGAGAACTACCGCCTCCACCAGCGCATTCAGGTTATGGAGGGTCTTCAGCATCAGACCCATGCTGCTCTTTCCGCTCAGGAGCAATCATTATTCATTTTATTTGATCTCGCCACTTTCCGGCATGATGGGGTTACTGGGGAGATGGCTTATCTTCGAGGGTTCGTCGACAGACTCCGAAACCAGCTACTATCAGCCCTCCGTACGCTCAAGGAGACCCGAACGACAGTTCGGACTTTATGGAACACCAGGAGGAATTTTGCAGCCCCACCAGCTCCATCAGCAGCATCAGCCCCGGCATCATCTAGTGGACCATCCAGGCAGGATTAGTATAGACGTACTAGACTTCTTGTACGTCATGATAAGCTTACGGGTTGCATCCCGGCTATCATGACATAGTGCCTTTGTACTTTTATTTCTTTTTCAGCTTTGGTGATGTAATCCCGTACTTTATCTTTCCTTTTCTTTTGGACATGTAATTTTGGGGTGTGATGTTTTAAAGACTGTGTGTATCATTACTTTGGACTAGGCCCGACCGGCCTATGACTTAGATTGTGTTATGCTAGATGAATGTTAAATTTCTCATGAAAATAACATGTAATCACTTTCTTTATTATATCTGTTGTGCAATGTATTATATTATGAGATCTTGACATGTTATCCAAATTTGTTATGAAATCAATGCATAAGTTTCTCGTGCAAATAATATAAAAACTGTGCTAACGCTTGAACTAATAATCTCATTTTGTATATGACTATAGAGAAATAGTGATTACGAGATCAAATCCCAATAATGCAACCACTTCCAATGCCGATAATGTTGAATCCCCAAAAGCTACTCGAAATGTCACTACCGCACAACTGCGGGAAATGATAAGTGAAGGCATCACAATAGCCATGGCAGCCAGAGGAGCTGACCCAAATGCAAACAATGATCCAAACTTTAATGCACGCAGAAACAACACCAACAGGGGTTGCTTTTACCCCGACTTCTTAAAATGCAAACCCTCATACTACCGAGGAAAAGAAGGAGTTGTTGAATTGATGCATTGGTTTGAAAGACTAGAGACAGTCTTCCGCATTAGTGGTTGTGCTGACGAGAACAGAGTTAAGTTTGCTACGTGCACCCTACTCGAGAGCGCCCTTACCTGGTGGAACTCTGTAGTCGCCATCCTTGGATATGACACTACTTATACTCTCACTTGGGCCAACCTCAAAGAGAGAATGACCGAGAAGTATTGTCCCAGAGGAGAAATGAAGAAGTTGGAAGTCGAGCTGTGGGATCTCAAGTGTAAGAACAATGATATCCTTTGGTACAATCAAAGATTTCAAGAGTTAAGCTTGATGTGCACCAGATCGTTTCCTCTAAGGAGTGACAAGATTTAAAAGTATGTCAGCGAACTCCCTGACAACATTCATGACATTGTGCTAGCCTCACGACCCACTACCGTTGAAGGTGCTATGGAATTTGCGACTGATCTGATCAATAAGCGAGCCCGCAATCTATCCGAGAGGCAAACGGACAACAAGAGGAAATCTGATGAAAACTCTCGTAGCCAGCACCAGCAGCCTTCCAAAAAGCAAAACGTTGGGCAAGCGGATGACACTACTCCCACAACCCGCACCAAGAACTACTCAGGGACCAAGCCTAAATGTTCAAAGTGCAACTACCATCATGTTGCTGGATGACAATGCCAAGGATGCTACAAGTGTGGCCAACAAGGCCATTTTTCTCGCGATTGTCAAACAAATGTTGCTACCCCAAGTCGACCCAATACCAAGCCCGGGAACAGCAACAAGGGCAAGTCCAACGCACGTGGGAGTAGAAGTGGGCAGCAGGGAAACCGAAACCCCACTGGTGGGAGCAGTAGTGGACCAAAGAAAGTTGTGGTTTGTTACGAGTGTAGAACTCCTGGGCATGTGAGACCTGATTGTCCCAAGTTGGCCAACCAGAAGAAGGACAACAAGGGAACTCCATCGCAAGTGTACATGGCCGACAATGCCCAAGAAAATCCAGGCTCCAACATCATACCTGGTACGTTCTTACTAAACCAATGATATGCATCTATCTTGTTCGATACATGAGTAGACCAAAGCATTGCAACTGCTAAATTTAGTAAGGTATTGGAAAAACCTCTGATAGTTCTTAACTCCTATTATATTATGGAATAGTCGACGAAAAAGTTATGATAGTTAAACACCATCATTCGAGGTTGTTCCTTAAAACTTTCCAAATCGCCATTTTTACATCAATCAGATCCTAGAAAGTCTTGATAGCTATGATGTCGTCATTAGCATGAATAGACTAGCAAGTATCATGCAATTATTCTATATGTGACAATTTAACATTTTCAGGTAGTGAAATATTTTCTCGTATAATATTTTGAAACTTATTTTTATGTTGGTTGACGAACTCACAATTTACGGATTTAAATTTGGGCTTACGTGCATAATTTGGCGTCTTTTACGACTAAACCGGAAACCTTAGGATTACGTATTTAAGTTTTTGAACTCCGTTTTTGATGAGACAATTTTTATTGGATTCGTTTTGTGACGTTGATTCATAATTTATAAAAATGTTTTTCGTAAAACGACCCGAGGGCACGCAAATCAAGAAAACTAGAATCGAGGAATACCCGTAAACTAGTGAGATGGGACAAAACACATTGTCCCACCCCACTAGCTTAGTGTGGCGGCACACTTGACACCACACACTAAGGTGGCATCAAGTTAATCTAACTTACACCAAGTGTAAGCCTAGCTTATATTTTAAGCTTTCAACTTTCCACTAACTCTCAAAACTAGCAACTAGTTTCTCATTCCACAATTTCTTACATGCAAACCAACATCAAACTCTCTCAAACTACCCCTTCCTTGCCGTCCAAAATAAAGCAACAAACATCCATTTTGATCTCTTCTAGCCATGAACCACATGTTTACTAGCTCTATTAAGGAGTTATCTTGAAGCCTTGATCATTTGGTGGCCATATTAACATCATTGGAGGTAATTTGCTTGTGTCCTAGGGCTGATTTCCCAACATATGTTCTTGATATTTGATGGTCTTGGAGTTACTTGTTGTGTTCATCAAGTTCTTGTCTTCCAAAAACAAGAAATCCACTTGGTTGGTAAAGAAGATCATCCTCTCCATTTTTCTCTTGTTATTTTGTAAAGAAAAAATGTATTTTCTTTCATTTTATATATGTATATGATGTATATATGATGATAAAAATGTTGTGTGGGGATCAAGTGTTGATAAATATGCTTAAAAAGGTTGATAACTATAAGAAATGAGGCTAAAATCTTGATTATTTAGTTTGCTGTATAAAAACAGTAGAAAACTAAAACATGAACTGATAAAATTACATGGTATGATCCATTTATAGTAAGTACAAGATGTTATACACATGTGAGAGTTGGCCATGCAATGGAATCAAAATAATGAGTGATATATGATCAAAACAAGTTAGGTGGTCTAATCTGAATAAGCAGTTTTGTAGGGACTGTTAAGGCTTGATAAACTTAAAATGGGCAGTAGCTATATCTAAGTTAAATGTAGCAAATAATATGAAGAACATGTCACCCAAAAATGAGCTTCTAACTCATTATATAACTCTATATATGGCAAAAATGGTGAACATGAAGATAAAAATCAGATTTTTGGAATTAATGTTTATTATTATTATATAAGCACTCACATTTTAATGTATAAAATGTAAAAATAAAAACCCACTAACTTATAAAACTTATTTATATAAATATATAAAAGGTTAATTAAATGGGTAAATTATATAAATGGTGGTGAAATAATATTTATAAGTAGTAAAAACTATAAACTTGATTTTTACGACTTTTTCTGCTATCACCGTAAAATTAACGTTTTTCGTCAAATAAAACTTAGACGATCAAACCCGTCTAATGTAAAGTTTATAAAAGTCATATACTGATGTATAGGTAACTAATACAAGTAAAAACCGATAAAACCCGAACTATAAGAAATACGGACATTTACGAGCTAACTAAACATATTGGACTAATAATTGGACTAAATAAGATAAATACTTGTAAAAAGAACTTATTGGGCTTAACCCATTTGGGCCCAACATGGAAAGTATATATACTGATAATATAAGTATACAATGGATTAAAACAAGTTAAAGAACTTATACTAAGCTTATTGGACTTAAAACGTGTAAATAGGTACAACTAGCAAACTAGTAAAACGTTACCAAAACGTAAACACTAAAATGAGTAAACAAGGATGTATAAACCCACTTGATCATCATCATATGTACAAAATCATCATATGTATATTGTTATTTTGATAAAATTCATTGGACCGAGTCTAAGACCGATTATTGTTTATATAGGTTTTCGTGACCGAAGCACGCCCGTAGCCGATAATCCGCCTTTCATTAACAACGTGAGTTCATAGCCTCGCACTCTTTTAAATGTTTTATAAAATGATTTGTAAACCCGCGAGGGAGATAACATGCTAGATTTTGATAAAAATAGAACACAAGTAGTCCCGATGGTATGCTTAATGATATGGACCCGAATGATGCTATGACCCTATAAACGAGACTAAAAGGATTATTAGTAGTTAGGTTATGTCACTTAAAGTCCCATTAGCATGAAATGTGAACTACCGGGATTTGGTAGACGCTTATGCATTTGATAGTACTATTTGGGGACGATCACCCCAGTTCGCGCCTTGAGGGTTGATCCCCGTCGTACCACATTGATTGGTAAGCGAATTTATGTATGAGAAGATTCCATAGCGTGATTTTTGTGACGACACGCTAACTTAGATGGGAAAATTGTTTGTCGGGTTCGCGGCCCGCTGTTTCACAGTAAGGTAACAATGTCATGCGGCTAATAATAATCCTACAATGTATCCTATACAACCTATATAATCTAAATATCCGATATGATACGACGCTAATACCGATGAATATATTACCTATCATGGTAATATAGAGACTACGGTCTCATGGACGGTTTAAGATGTATGCTTGATATATATTGCCTGACTAGCAATATGAGGACTTACTTCCGATATTATACTTGTGTTCTGATTTTAAATGATTGTTTTACATAACGATTTTTATTAAACTCTATGAATTCACTCGGCATTCGCTGATATGATTTTTGCATGTTTTTATCTCAGGTGCTTGAAGGTAATCCGGATGGAGATCGACTCTGATGGCCCACATAATATTAAAAATGTTCATTCGATCTATGTTTTGTAAACTTAATGACCTGTATAATTTGGGACCTGTTGTACACTCTAAAACTTTTTAAATCGAATGAATGTATGTTGAACCTTGTACAACCATTTTTATGTGTTGTCTATGATTGGAGTTATTGTGCTATCCCGTAACACTCTGAAAGACCCTTCCGCTGTACCGATACGAAAAATGAGAGTGTTACAGTTTGGTATCAGAGCTCTCGTTATAGAGAACAAAAGATTTTAAAAACCAAGGTTTTGAACAAAACTTTTCAAAATCTTTTGACAATGAACATTTAAAAAAAAATATTTGAAAAATCTTTTGACTATAACGGTGCCAGAGATCTCCGATGTTACCAACAAGCCCTATTGAGAAGATATATATTTTGATATATATAATTTAATTTATATATATGTATATATCGTGATTTCATTATGTAATTGTTTAACTAGTATGTTATCCTAATACGAGATATATATATAAATGCAGATTGTCATGGCTGACCCTAATATTCCTGTAGAAAACCATGCTATTCCCGAACCTAATGTAGAAGATGATCCTTATTTAGACTTATTAGATTATGATATTGATGATGAGGAGGAACCATTTGAGGATCCCGAGCCCGAGTTAGGACTAGGAGATCAGATTGCCCCTCAGGTTGACTTGGTAGAGAATGAGATTGAGAATGTGGATATTGAGAATGTTGATATTGAGAATGATGATGAGATTGGGTTAGATAATTTAGATGATGAGATTGACGACGAGGATGTCGAGGAGGACGTAGGTATAGATGTTGAGGTCGATGACGATGAGGAAGCTGAGCTTATTTATCCGTATGATGTTCCAGAGGGCGAGCCTTTGCCCCCACCAGTTGATTTGTCTGATTCTGAGGTTGAGTTACCTAGGGATGAAATGTCTGAATCGTCTGAATCTGATTCTGAATCAGAGGAGGATGAGGATGATGATGCACCTGACGGTACGGATGGTATTGCTACTCATAGATGTGAGATAGGAGAGTCGTCTAGTGCTCGAGAGGCTGCTCATATTGATGGTCTTGCACCATGGGCCTTGAGACGTGATCTAGATGCTTCCCGTGTTAAGAGTTGTATGACAGAGGTTGGATTAGGTGTTGTTCAGACTCAGGTTGCTTATTTGGAGTCAAAGACTAAGGTTGGCGAGAAAGAGCGAGAATTGCTTAGTTTGGATTTGAGTGATGTTGAGCGTGGTTTGAATGAGGCTTTTAGGAGGTTATCGGTGTTGGAAAGTGCTGAGTTTGCTGCTATGAAGAAAAAGGTGAATACTATGGAGATTCAGTTGAGTGTAGCTCGTGCGATGCGTGAGAAAGCTGAAAAGGAGTTGAATATATCCGTGGGATGGAACAGTAGATTTTATGCTGACATGGTTGAAAGAGGAGTAATCCGTAAGCGCCCAGCTGAAGATGTGTCTAGTGATCGTCCAGCGAAGATCCAGAAGACGATGGATGATGGACCATCTAGCGGTTCTCAGTAGACCAGTCTGTATTTAGTAGTGACCGTTATATCTTTTGTGCTTTTGTAGCTTTGACTGGAACGACTTGTTAATAGTAGATTTAGCACGAATTTTGAGTGTATATAGTGTTAGAACTTTGATATGGGATGTAACTAAGACAATACTTTTGTTTCAGATCGAATGAAATATGTATCTTGTCTTGAATTCCATATTGTGCCTTATTTGTATCTTGATTATGAATTCAATCCATATTATATGAATCCTTGTTGGATGAATGCTTAATACTTTGAAATTGTGGAATTATAGAACTATGCCGCCCAAGAAGGCTGTGACTGAGGATGATGTACGTAGGATTATTACGGAGCAAGTTACCGCATCTATGACTGAATTTATGGCAAATGCTAGAAATGAAGCTGGCGGTAGTGGAGCTGGCGGCAGTGGAGCTGGCGGTAGTGGAGCTGGCAGTAGTGGAGCTGGCGGTAGTGGAGCTGGCGGTAGTGGAGCTGGCGGTAGTGGAGCTGGCGGTAGTGGAGCTAGCAGTAGTGGAATTGGCGATACTAATGTGAATGTGAATCCTAATAATGTGAATGCTAATGCTGGAGGAAACGTAGGAGGACTTGGAGTTAATGCACCTGAAGTTGGTGGTTGTACTTATGTGACGTTCATGAAGTGTGAACCTCTACCTTTTAATGGAACTGAAGGTGCTGTAGGACTAAGCCAGTGGATTGAGAAGATTGAATCGGTGTTTCGGATTAGTAAGTGTAAGGAGGAAGATACGGTGACTTTTGCTATGGCTACTCTTAAAGGTCATGCGTTGACTTGGTGGAACGGGAGAATTGCTTTCATGGGTCTTGATGCTGTTAATGCTACTCCTTGGCTGAAATTAAGAAGTGGATGACTTTGGAGTTTTGTCCTGGTAGTGTGATCATTAGGTTAGAACAAGAGTTGATTCATTTGAGAATGAAAGGTGTGGACATTGATAGTTACACGAACCGATTCCATGAGTTGGCCTTGCTATGTCCTCGATTGGTTGAACCCGAAGAGATCCGAATTGAGCAATATGTTAAAGGGTTGACCAGGAATATCCGGGGGGACGTGACATCATCGAAACCACTGACCATTGATGATGCTGTTCGAATGGCTTACCAACTCATTGGACAGATAATTCAGGATAAGGAAGATGAAGCCCGTGTAGGTGAGAAAAGAAAGGGAGACGGTGATCGTGTAGATAGAGGTGATAATAGGAAGAATTTCAATCGCCGTCAGAACAAGAGAAAGGGGAATGAAAATGCTCTTACCAACAATGCACCGCGCAACGATGATAGATGTCCTAAGTGTGGCAACAAGAGGCATGCTGGCGACTACTGGAAGTGTCGAAATTGCGGAAAGCTTGGACACAAGGTTGAAAGGTGTAAGAAGGGAACCATTTGCTTCAACTGTAATGAAGAAGGTCATAGGAAATCGGAATGCCCCAAGTTGAAAGCGATTGTACCTGGAAGAAACCCCCAGGGTGGTATCTACCAACTTGGAACAATTGAGGTGAAGAAAGAGGATCTGAATGTCGTTACCGGTACGTTTTTACTCAACAATCATTATGTTGTTGCTCTATTTGATTCGGGTGCTGATAGGAGCTTTGTATCCACTAAATTTAGTGCCCTTATTGATATTGAACCTGTTGAGATAAGTACCAGTTACGAGGTGGAATTGGCTGATGGTAAATTAGTGAAAACTAATAAGCTATTAGAAGGATGCTCTCTAGATCTCTTGAACCATTCCTTTCCGATTGATTTGATGTTGATAGAATTAGGTAGTTTTGATATTATCATTGGAATGGATTGGTTGTCATTGAATAATGCTACTATTTTATGTGGAGAGAAGAAGGTTAAGATTCCTCTTAGGAATAGGACGTTAGTAATTGATGGTAGTCGAGGTGAATCCCGTTTGAAAATCGTTTCATGTATGAAAGTCCAAAAGTACATCAGGAACGGTTGTGAGTTATTCTTAGCTCAAGTGACCGGGAATGAGTCTAGGGAGAAACGATTGGAAGATGTACCTATTATTTGTGAATTTCCTGAGGTATTTCCTAAAGATTTACCCGGACTTCCACCGATAAGGCAAGTAGAGTTTCGAATCGATTTAATTCCTGGTGCTGCACCGGTGGCACGTGCGCCTTACCGATTAGCCCCTTCTGAATTAAAGGAGTTATCTTAGCAACTTAAGGAGTTGTCTGATAAAGGTTTTATTCGACCGAGCTCGTCGCCTTGGGGAGCTCCAGTCTTGTTCGTTAAGAAGAAGGATGGATCTTTTCGTATGTGCATTGATTATAGGGAACTGAACAAGTTGACAATTAAAAATCGATATCCTTTACCTAGGATTGATGATTTGTTTGATCAACTGCAAGGATCTAGTGTGTATTCTAAGATAGATTTGCGGTCAGGATATCACCAACTTCGCGTCCGTGAAGAAGATATTCCTATAACTACATTTAGAACTCGTTATGGACACTATGAATTTCAAGTAATGCCATTTGGGTTAACTAACGCACCTGCGGTTTTCATGGATTTAATGAATCGAGTGTGCAAGCCCTACTTGGATAAATTTGTGATTGTGTTTATTGACGATATTCTGATCTATTCTAAGAATGAAGATGAACATAGAGAACATTTGAGGATTGTTTTGAATTTGTTGAAGGATGAAAGGTTGTATGCTAAGTTTTCGAAATGTGATTTCTTGTTAGATTCTGTGCAATTTCTTGGTCATGTGATTAACAAAGATGGAATTCATCTTGATCCTGCAAAGGTTGAAGCTATTAAGAATTGGTCTGCACCGACAACGCCAACGGAAGTGCGACAGTTCTTAGGATTGGCTGGCTATTATAAGCGATTCATTAAAGAATTTTCTTTGATAGCTAAACCCTTGACTAAGCTTACTCAGAAGAATAAACCTTTCGTTTGGGGAAGTGATGAAGATGGAGCATTTCAGACATTGAAGCAAAAATTATGTAGTGCGCCAATCTTATCATTACCCGACGGGAGTGAAGATTTTGTAGTGTATTGTGATGCATCTCTTAGAGGTTATGGAGCTGTTTTGATGCAGCGAGAGAAAGTGATAGCTTATGCTTCTAGGCAATTAAGGAAGAATGAGGAGAATTATACTACTCATGATCTTGAGTTAGGAGTTGTAGTCTTTGCTCTTAGGTTGTGGAGACATTATCTGTATGGCACCAAGTGTACGGTATTCACCGATCACAAAAGCCTACAGTATATTCTCGACCAGAAGGAATTGAACATGAGGCAACGAAGATGGATAGAGTTGTTAAGTGACTATGATTGTGATATAAAATATCACCCAGGAAAAGCCAATGTTGTTGCCGATGCGTTAAGTAGGAAAGATAGAGAGCCTATCAGGGTGCGTTCTCTAGTCTTGACCGTGCACAATAATTTGCCTGAGCAAATTAGAAATGCGCAAATAGAAGCTTGTAAGAAGGAGAATTTTGTTAATGAAGGGTTCCGAGGAGAAGGAGATCCTTTAGAGGTTAGAGCTGATGGAGTGAAATGCTTAAGAGGTCGTATGTGGATACCTAAGTTTGGAGGCTTAAGAGATTTGATTATGTTAGAATCCCATAAATCTAAGTATTCCATTCATCCGGGATCTGATAAGATGTACCATGATTTGAAGAAGTTGTACTGGTGGCCGAATATGAAAGCTGACATAGCTATGTATGTTCTTCAATGCTTGACTTGTGCTAGAGTTAAAGCTGAACACCAAAAGCCATCAGGACTACTTCAACAACCAAAGATTCCTGAATGGAAGTGGGAGCGAATTACGATGGACTTAATCACCAAGCTTCCTAGAACATCATCTGGAAACAATTCGATTTGGGTTATTGTCGATAGACTGACCAAATCAGCACACTTCATTCCGGTTAAGGAGCAGTTCTCACTAGAGAAGTTGACTCGAATATACCTCGATAATGTTGTATGCAAGCATGGAGTGCCTGTATCGGTCATTTCAGATCGAGATCCTAGATTCGCATCGAATTTTTGGAAATCTCTCCAAAGATCTTTGGGAACGAATCTCGACATGAGCACTGCTTATCACCCTAGACTGATGGGCAGAGTGAAAGGACGATACAAACACTGGAAGATATGTTGAGAGCTTGTGTGTTAGACTTTGGTAAGAATTGGGATAAACATTTGTCGTTAGCAGAGTTTTCGTATAACAATAGTTACCATTCTAGTATTAAGGCTACACCGTTTGAAGCTTTGTATGGTAGGAAGTGTAGATCTCCTGTATGTTGGAGTGAAGTTGGGGATACCCAGCTCACGGGACCAGAATTGATCCGGGAGACTACGGAGATGATAGTTCAGATTAAGAAGAGGTTGTTGACTGCCCGAAGTAGACAGAAAAGTTACGCGGATGTGCGGCGGAAGCCAATGGAGTTTGCAGTGGGTGACCAAGTAACGTTGAAAGTATCGCCATGGAAAGGCGTTATAAGATTTGGAAAGCGAGGAAAATTGAATCCCCGTTATATTGGACCCTTTAAGATTTTATCTAGAGTAGGTCCGGTGGCTTACAAACTAGAGTTACCCCCAGAACTTCATGGTGTTCACAACACATTCCATGTATCTAATCTGAAGAAATGTCTAGCAGTGAGTGATGAGAAAATTCCGTTAGGTAACGTTTGAATAGATGGGAAGTTGCATTTTATCGAAGAGCCCGTAGAAGTTATGGACCGTGAGGTAAAGCAACTGAAACAAAGTCGGATACCTATTGTCAAGATCCGATGGAATTCAAAGCATGGACCGGAGTATACTTGGGAACGAGAGGATGAAATGTGGAAGAAATATCTGCACCTCTTCGATTTCAATAAGAACGGACATCCAAATGAAATGGATCACGAGGACGTTGATCCCTTTTAGGAGGAAAAGCTGTGACAATCTAACATTTTCAGGTAGTGAAATATTTTCTCGTATAATATTTTGAAACTTATTTTTATGTTGGTTGAGGAACTCACAATTTACGGATTTAAATTTGGGCTTACGTGCATAATTTGGCGTCTTTTACGACTAAACCGGAAACCTTAGGATTACGTATTTACGTTTTTGAACTCCGTTTTTGATGAGACAATTTTTATTGGATTCGTTTTCTGACGTTGATTCATAATTTATAAAAATGTTTTTCGTAAAACGACCCGAGGGCACGCAAATCGAGAAAACTAGAATCGAGGAATACCCGTAAACTAGTGAGATGGGACAAAACACATTGTCCCACCCCACTAGCTTAGTGTGGATGGCACACTTGACACCACACACTAAGGTGGCATCAAGTTAAGCTAACTTACACCAAGTGTAAGCCTAGCTTACATTTTAAGCTTTCAACATTCCACTAACTCTCAAAACTAGCAACTAGTTTCTCATTCCACCATTTCTTACATGCAAACCAACATCAAACTCTCTCAAACTACCGCTTCCTTGCCGTCCAAAATAAAGCAACAAACACCCATTTTGATCTCTTCTAGCCATGAACCACATGTTTACTAGCTCTATTAAGGAGTTATCTTGAAGCCTTGATCATTTGGTGGCCATATTAACATCATTGGAGGTGATTTGCTTGTGTCCTATGGCTGATTTCCCAACATATGTTCTTGATATTTGATGGTCTTGGAGTTACTTGTTGTGTTCATCAAGTTCTTGTCTTCCAAAAACAAGAAATCCACTTGGTTGGTAAAGAAGATCATCCTCTCCATTTTTCTCTTGTTATTTTGTAAAGAACAAACGTATTTTCTTTCATTTTGTATATGTATATGATGTATATATGATGATAAAAATGTTGTGTGGGGATCAAGTGTTGATAAATATGCTTAAAAAGGTTGATAACTATAAGAAATGAGGCTAAAATCTTGATTATTTAGTTGGCTGTATAAAAACAGTAGAAAACTAAACCATGAACTGATAAAATTGTATGGTATGATCCATTTACAGTAAGTACAAGATGTTATACACATGTGAGAGTTGGCCATGCAATGGAATCAAAATAATGAGTGAGATATGATCAAAACAAGTTAGCTGGTCTAATCTGAATAAGCAGTTTTGTAGGGACTGTTAAGGCATGATAAACTTAAAATGGGCAGTAGCTATAACTAAGTTAAATTTAGCACATAATATGAAGAACATGTCACCCAAAAATGAGCTTCTAATTCATTATATAACTCTAGATATGGCAAAAATGGTGAACATGAAGATAAAAATCAGATTTTTGGAATTAATGTTTATTATTATTATATAAGAACTCACATTTTAATGTATAAAATGTAAAAATAAAAACCCACTAACTAATAAAACTTATTTATATAAATATATAAAAGGTTAATTAAATGGGTAAATTATATAAATGGTGGTGAAATAATATTTATAAGTAGTAAAAACTATAAACTTGATTTTTACGACTTTTTCGGCTATCGCCGTAAAATTAACGATTTTCGCCAAATAAAACTTAGACGATCAAACCCGTCTAATGTAAAGTTTATAAAAGTCATATACTGATATATAGGTAACTAATACAAGTAAAAACCGATAAAACCCGAACTATAAGAAATACGGACATTTACGAGCTAACTAAACATATTGGACTAATAATTGGACTAAATAAGATAAATACTTGTAAAAAAAACTTATTGGGCTTAACCCATTTGGGCCCTACATGGAAAGTATATATACTGATAATATAGGTATACAATGGATTAAAACAAGTTAAAGAACTTATACTAAGCTTATTGGACTTAAAACGTGTAAATAGGTAAAACTAGCAAACTAGTAAAACGTTACCAAAACGTAAACACTAAAATGAGTAAACAAGGATGTATAAACCCACTTGATCATCATCATATGTACAAAATCATCATATGTATATTTTTATTTTGATAAAATTCATTGGACCGAGTCTAAGACCGATTATTATTTATATAGGTTTCCGTGACCGAAGCACGCCCGTAGCCGATAATCCGCCTTTCATTAACAACGTGAGTTCATAGCCTCGCACTCTTTTAAATGTTTTATAGAATGATTTGTAAACCCGCGAGGGAGATAACATGCTAGATTTTGATAAAAATAGAACACAAGTAGTCCCGATGGTATGCTTAATGATATGGACCCGAATGATGCTATGACCCTATAAACGAGACTAAAAGGATTATTAGTAGTTAGGTTATGTCACTTAAAGTCCCATTAGCATGAATTGTGAACTACCGGGATTTGGTAGACGCTTATGCATTTGATAGTACTATTTGGGGACGATCACCCCAGTTCGCGCCTTGACGGTTGATCTCCGTCGTACCACATTGATTGGTAAGCGAATTTATGTATGAGAAGATTCCATAGCGTGATTTTTGTGACGACACGCTAACTTAGATGGGAAAATTGTTTGTCGGGTTCGCGGCCCGCTGTTTCACAGTAAGGTAACAATGTCATGCGGCTAATAATAATCCTACAATGTATCCTATACAACCTATATAATCTAAATATCCGATATGATACGACGCTAATAACGATGAATATATTACCTATCATGGTAATATAGAGACTACGGTCTCATGGACGGTTTAAGATGTATGCTTGATATATATTGCCTGACTAGCAATATGAGGACTTACTTCCGATATTATACTTGTGTTCTGATTTTAAATGATTGTTTTACATAACGGTTTTTATTAAACTCTATGAATTCACTCGGCATTCGCTGATATGATTTTTGCATGTTTTTATCTCAGGTGCTTGAAGGTAATCCGAATGGAGATCGACTCTGATGGCCCACATAATATTAAAAAATTTCATTCGATCTATGTTTTGTAAACTTAATGACCTGTATAATTTGGGACCTGTTGTACACTCTAAAACTTTTTAAATCGAATGAATGTATGTTGAACCTTGTACAACCATTTTTATGTGTTGTCTATGATTGGAGTTATTGTGCTATCCCGTAACACTCTGAAAGACCCTTCCACTGTACCGATACGAAAAATGAGAGTGTTACACTATATGACCAAAAATGGGTTTGTGTACCTTGGGGAGATGAAACCCTGATTATACTGGGGAGCCATAACCCCCATATAGTTAACACTAGATTTAGTGTCATCTCTAGCACCAACAGGCCAGAGTGTACTTGGTCCGGGAATACTCCATTTCCCTAACCTGTTTCTCCCCTGCCTAAACCTGAAAGACACATCCAACTCATAATGGGTGTATTTTGCAGGGTTATATCCGCCACCTAGGCAACCCTAAACCTGAAAGACACATCCAACTCACAATGTGTGTATTTTGCAGGGTTATATCCGCCACTTAGGCAACCCTAAACCTGAAAGGCACATCCAACACACAATGGGTGTACTTTGTAGGGATATGTCCGACATCCCTCGTAAGGATATGTTGAATGTCCCATGTTTTTGGACATTCCTCTTTCCTCTTCGGGTCCAATTAGTTCGACAACACCATCACCCACTAGACTCTGGGAGATGTGATTTCCTCTCTTTATAAGTCAAAATTTGTACAAATTTTAAACCAGCGATAGTGAATGCATGACCCTTGTTACGACACCTTGCAAGGCGCGCACTTCTTTATTCTTGATATCTTCTTTTATTTCCACCATTTGATGTACTTCTTTTTTGCGCCCCTCTCGCTCAGCCTCGCGGCGAATGAGGCAGATTCTTTGCAACTTCCTACCCAATCGCCATCAACAATAATCTTAACCTCTCTGTTGGATAAAAACATTAGTACTAATAACTGATGTTTGTATCCCACAAACTTGAGGTATAATTGTAAGTCCATTCTTAAAACTGTTGATGTAGGAGGGGTTATAGTTAAAGTGTTTTGTTTTACCTTCAACCCCCAATTTTCATTATCGGGTGTGGAGATATAACATGTATCTCACCCGTGAAAAGGATGCAGATATGGTACATCCCTAGCTTCCCCAGCATATAAAACATGTTGGCGTGTCCTCCTCATATCAGAAACCATTTGCAATGGATTTGACCTCCTAACCAAATCCGCAACACCATTGGTCCTCTCCCAGATCCTGGAAGGGTATGGCTGTGACCCCCGTTGGGAAGCTCGCACCTATACATCCATAGCATCATTTTCTCCTTAACTGCTCCATTGGATGTATAGTGCGATCTAAATAAAGATCTCTTTG
Source organism: Glebionis coronaria (assembly GCA_025667525.1). Lineage (NCBI taxonomy): Eukaryota > Viridiplantae > Streptophyta > Magnoliopsida > Asterales > Asteraceae > Glebionis > Glebionis coronaria. Next base: position 346,314,460 of record CM046882.1, read on the forward strand.
CATTCCTCCCTATTCATCCATAGCAGCAGTCTCCTTTACTGCTCAACCGGATGTATCGTGAGATCCAGATAATGATCTCTTTGCATTCCTTTCCTATCCATCCATAGCAGCAGTCTTCTAAACTGCTCAATTGGATGTATAGTGCGATTTGGATAAAGATCTCTTTGCATTCCCTTCCTATTCATCCACAGCAGCAGTCTCCTTTACTGCTCAATTGGATGTATAGTGCGATCCAGATAAAGATCTCTTTGCATTCCTTTCCTATCCATCCATAGCAGCAGTCTCCTTTACTGCTCAATCGGATGTATAGTGCGATTTGGATAAATATCTCTTTGCATTCCCTTCCTATTCATCCACAGCATCAGTCTCCTCTACTGCTCAATCATATGTATAGTGCGATCCAGATAAAGATCTCTTTGCATTCCTTTCCTATCCATCCATAGTAGCAGTATCCTTTACTGCTCAATCGGATGTATAGTGCGATTCGGATAAAGATCTCTTTGCATTCCCTTCCTATTCATCTACAGCAGCAGTCTCCTTTACTACTCAATCGGATGTGCAGTGCGATCCAGATAAAGATCTCTTTGCATTCCTTTCCTATCCATCCATAGCAGCAGTCTCCTTTACTCCTCAATCGGATGTATAGTGCGATTCAGATAAAGATCTCTTTGCATTCCCTTCCTATTCATCCACAACAGCAGTCTCCTTTACTGCTCAATCGGATGTATAGTCCACAGCAGCAGTCTCCTTTACTGCTCAATCGGATGTATAGTGCGATTTGGATAAAGATCTCTTTGCATTCCTCCCTATTCATCCGCAGCAGCAGTCTCCTTTAGTGCTCAATCGGATATATAATGTGATTCAGATAAAGATCTCTTTGCATTCCCTTCCTATTCATCCACAGTAGCAGTCTCCTTTACTGCTCAATCGGATGTATAGTGCGACCCGGATAAAAATATTTTTGCATTCTCTTCTATTCACCCGTAATAACAGAAGCTTTCATTAATGCCCAATCGGACAAATAAGGGTAACCTAGGTATAGACCACTTCGCGTTCATACAGCCATCCGTACCCGAGAGAGAAATTGAAACGAATCATATACTTAGAACATCTTCCACTTAAAAGATAACTACATTTTAGTAGCTTTGAGGACAAAGCTAAAATAACGGGGGGGTTCTGTAAAATCCATGATTTTACCATGATTAAATATAATAAATATCCACCTATTAATCCTAGAACACAAACTCATGTGTTATATTTCTATAGGTCATGTGTGAACTTGTCTAACATGTACATATACTTTTACATACACACTTGTTGTAATAAGATTCATAATGTAAACCTTGTACATAAAACTAAGGAAAACAAGTAGTAAAATGTATAACCAACATTTGATTAGACAACACTTTAAAAAAATGAGAAAATATGTTACATCATTTATATATAGCCGTGTATATATGTATGCATATTATAGGCATGCCTAAACCTTCTTGGACTAGCCCAAGATCATGTACTCTTTGTGTTAAGCCCAACATGAGCCCATGACCAAACCCCATCCTTTTCCCCCCTTTTTGGTGAGTGTCACACGGCATAGGCTTGTGTGGAAGAAGAAGAGTTGCCTTGGAAAGGCAAAGGGTGACACTTGGCATGATATGTCTTACCAAGGTAAATCATACCTTTTGCCATTCCTTTCCCTCTCTCCTCTTTAAGTCGAAACACACACACATTCTCACATACATGCAATCCAATCTTGTTCTCTCACCCTCTTCTCTGTCAATCATACGGCTTAAAGCCATATACATCCAAAACCAAGTATTAAATCCACCAAGATCCTTGTCTCATATTTACTACAAATCATTAGTAGTATCATTCTCTTGGAATCACTATAAACAAGCCCTAGCCAAATCCTTAAGGCCACGGCTTGGTTTGTATTAGGGTTTTCTTCATCATCTTGAGTAGATCTCAAATATCTTTGATCATCTAGATAATTCTTGGTACTTTTAGGCAAGAAAGGTATACACATCATATTCTTTCATTTCTTTATGCATGCATCATCATACATCTATAAACACAAGTAAATAACATGTTAAAATCAAGATTTGATAAAGCTATGACCCTTATAGGTCACGTCATATTTATGCAAATCATGTTCATGAATTAAAATCTTTTAATAATAAACTTAAGACTTGTATGTTACGTTTTAAACTTGATTTAAAAACCATATGAAACCTTATATAAATCTAAACATTGCATGAGTTACAAATCTTGTTTATAGGACTTTGGTTAACTAATAACCATAGATCTCATGAAATGTTAATCTAAAACTTAATGGACCCAATAAGCCCATTGGGTAAATCTTAGTAACTTAAATGGACTTAAGATTACACTTAGGCCCATTTAACTAATAAAAGGACTTAAAAGTGTATTAAGCCCAATAAATGATTTAAAGGCTCATTTAAATAAATTAGTGGACTTGAGATATATTTAAGCCCACTAAAATAGCCCATTAGATGTTTAGCCCATTTAAGGAGCCCATATAAAGTTTGAATGATAAAATAAAAGTTTTTATAATAAAATATAACTTATAAAAACTTTTTGGATGAAAATGACAATTTATAAAACTTAAGGACTAAAATCGTAACTTATGAAACTTGTTTTGATAAACTAGTAAACACAAGGACTAAAAATGTAAATATCCAAAAGTCTAGGGTTTAATAAATACTATCCATGGCAAATTAAACACTAGGGACCATTTTGGGAAGTTTCTAAAAGTTATTTTGTCATTTTATAACCCTAAGGACTATTCTTGTAAGAAGCCGAAACTTTAACAAGCCCTAGGTACTAAATATGTAAAATCCGAAAGTTATACTTGTTTAAAAATATAGAGGGACTAGTTTTGCCATATTCCGAAACATTAACAAGCCCTAACCCTAAAACCTGTTTTAATTATAATAAAACATAATTAAAATACTTAAACCATAAGAATTAAGGTATAAATTCTTAAGTTTAAATTATTTTATAAATATTAAAATAATTTATGGAAACCTAAAAGTTAAATAAAATATTTTATTTTATTTTTCAAAATAAAATATTTATATTTACTTTAGGAAATAACTGTATAAACAATTGTGAATATGTATTACTCATACATAAACTCATATACTTTTACAAAATAAAATTTATATGAACGTTGGATATTGAATGTTAAAATTTAAGTAGAACATCTTACGTCTACTTAAAATATGAAACTTAATATTGAAGTTTAAAAGAATGATTATAATACATGAACTACGAACGTGAACTAATATTAAGTAAAATTTTTATGTTTACTTAATAATGAAACTTAATAGTAAATGAGTGATTATAATACTTGAACAGAGAACGTAAATTAATATTTTAAGTAAGACATTATATGTCCACTTAAATAAGAAACTTAATTGTAAGTTGAATGATTATTATAAATACATGTATGCTAACTGATATTAATAGTTAAACATTTTATGTTTACTTAGAAATGAAACTTATATAGATAAGTTAAATGAATATTGATGGTACTTGAACTACGGTTATTTAGATAAATACCGTAGCATAAATGAACTGACTAAAATCTGTATAAGCATACATATATGTTCTTTGTACTATCTATTAAGACTGTACTATCTAATTAGGCATAACTTTGGCGTGAGCTTTAACTGGATATTCGTATTAAACAACTATTGCCTACTCCCAGGTGAGTTTACAGCCACATATAAACTTTTGATAAAGCTTTCCCTTTTGGGAAAGAAAATATGCAAACACATAATGGACATAACTAGATTGTATAAACTTGACTATGATTGATTATTATTGAAATTGTTACATTGTTGTAAATCGCCCGAATGTTATAAATAGATCTATTAGGGATTGACCATCCCCGTCTGGGTGAGTCATGCTCACTGTGCCTTGGCCGGGACAACAAACGTATACCATGTTGGAACTAGAATGGGTGTCTTTTTGTAAGACACTACGTCCTCATCTGTTGAGGACTATGGAGGTTAAGCTTCAGTTTCTAATAATAAACAAATGTAATCTACATTTTAGTAAGAATGCTTTGTGCATTGTTACTTCTATGATTAATTTATTTTCAAACTAATTAATTGTTAAAACCTGTAAATTCACCAACTTTATGTTGACCCCTTTAGTATGTTTTGCACAGGAATATGAAGTTAGTACGTGGTGTGTGCATGGTCTCCATCATCTTAGTAATCTACATTATAGGACTCGTCAGGGGTTCTATTTCGGAAACACAAACAACACTCTTCATCATGATTAAGACAATTTTTATTTATTTGTTTAATAAACATGTAATCTGATTTGACTAACTATTTATCTTATACTCTATGGAATATATGCTATCGATCTACCCTAGTGACATCTCCGTGGACATTTCCGCATATTTTGACCCTACCCGGGGTGTCACATTAGAGAATCAGGTTCCTAGTTACTAGAGATATTATAGGTCATGTGGATTACATATTTTGGATATAGATGATGTTACATACTATATGCTACAAGAGAAGACTTACCCATTCAAAAGAAGATTATTGGAAAGAATGTTGGAACAACAATTGGAGGTTACAAAAGAATCTGTTGATGCTTCGGAGTTGATCAGAATTGTTAAACAACAAATCAAGGATTTGAAAGATGAGGAAGAAGCTGAGAAAGAGCCTTAAGTGTTTGACTTTCAGTCACACTTCACAAATGGTTCTCAATTCACCATGTCTAACACACATAAGAACTGGCTAGTCCATAAGCAAACGGTTTGTGGTAAAGACTTCTCAAATCCGTTGAAAGCTGGTAGTTTGCTAAAAACTATATGGTTATGACTCACCTTGTTTCCGCACAAAGAGTTGGCTAGTCCTAGACAAACGGTACTAGGTAAAGACTTCATCAAATCCGTTGATGGTTGACAATTTACCAAAAATTGTAAGGTTATCAGTACACCTTATTCTTGATGAATAAAGTATTGGCTATTCTAGAGTGTACGTCTAACTGGTAAAGAATATATCAAATCCATTGATACCTGGTGATTTGCTAAAAATCATGAAGTCAATATTTGTTGTTAACTATGTTATTTCAGGTATGAAGATTGCAAACAAAGAAGTATTCAAGAAGAAAATACTTAGAAGGTTTTGTCTCATCAAATCAATACTAAAGTTCATGATTCAGAGTTCATAGATTTAACTCAAGAAGACAATTACTGATGCTGCAAAGATAAATGAATGTTTACAAGACACAAGAAGATCATAGTTTGAAGACAAAAGATGATATTCATGTTGTTTGAAGATTATCTTATCAGAAGAAGATCTATTATTGAAGTGTTTGGCTACATTCATTTGGATACAAATACAGATTACCAAGTTCAATCCAAGGATGAAGGAAAGACTGAAGACATGTATTCTAAATACATCCAGTATAAGAGAAACAAGAATACAACAAGTTATCATTCTTGTTTAGGGGAGGATTGTTGGGAATTATTTTTTAAGTGTCAAGTACCGTCAGTGTAATTTATGTACTGTTAGTATTATGCAACTACCGTTAGTGTTAACGTGGTACATAGTAAGTACTGCTACTTATAAAGTAAGTACTGCTATATTGATTAGGATGAATATATCTTTGTACAAGATATGTCATAGTTATAGTTAGAGTATATCTTATGTGATATACTTAAATAGTTAGAATATTGATAATATATCGTCTGTGATATAGTTATCTTTATAGAATATTCTAAGGTTTCTAGGGTTCCTTACTCTATAAAAGGAACATAGGTACATTTTCATTGATGTACCTCATTCAAGTCGATTAATAAGAGAATCGAATAGTTAAAAGTAATTATGTTCTTCTATGCTTTTTAAGTTAGATTCCGCATAACTTATTTAGTTTGAGTAAGAGTTCTCAAAGTGTTTTAGTTTGATTACAAACTACTATACTAGTTCTTAACAGAATATAGATCCAATCAAAGGGATCAACAGTAATTTTTTGTGTAAAATGGTCGAGGAAGCATTGTTGATTATTGAGAATAGGTCTAAGGTCTATAGTCCTCGTAACACATCGAGTGTTCGTAAGGCTTCGTCTTCGGCTTCGCCTTCATTGTCTCATACCATCGATGCTTGCCAAATTGAGGCAAATTTGGAAAACAAAATCTTTGATAAGCTTAAGGGTCTTTTGGTTGAATTTAAAGTTGGTGAACAATCTACTCCCGCTACGGCTAAAGCGGTTGAGGTTTTGTTGCATGTATTATGGTGGAGGTCATGATTTCTCCGAGTGCATTACCAAAGGTGGTAACACTTCGGGTGCCTACGCGGCCACGGGAACTTACAACCAAAACGGTCAAGTTAGCCGCTCTAATCAAATGACTCCACCGGGTTTTGCTCCCAATCAAAATGCTAACAACTATCGAAACAATCAAGTTGGTTACTAATATTACTGATTTTAATAGGTTCTTTTTCGATTCAATTCGAATTGATTACAATTGAAAGTGTGACTCAGTTATTTTTGGTTAAGAAAAAAGGAAATTTGGTTATCTATTTTTAAGTAAAAGGTAAATGCGGATAGTAATAAAAATAAGCTAAAAACAATTAACTAATAATAACGAAACAATATAAATAATAAAACGTAAATTAAAGCAACACAATTAATAAAAATAAAACTAAAATAAGAAATTAACTTTCGACTCGAAAATAAAATTTACGTAATGGAAAAGGAGAAAATAAAACTAAGAGGGTACTTTAAAACTAAACGAGGTAAAAGCTAAAGCGGGCATTAAATAAAAGATAAAACTTTAACTTCTCGAAAAAATACTAATACTAAAAATTGACGAAAAATTCAACTAAAAATACGTGACTTTCAGAATTAAAATCGGAACAACTTTCATATTAAACTAAACGATTACGGAACTATATTAATTAATAAACAAGCTAGCAGGCAAGCTGCTCAAGCAGCCAAGCTACCTGCTGAAATTTGGCGCCAAAATGAATAAGTAACCAACCAAGCATGCATGACAAATTGTATCTTATACGTAATGTGTTTTATTTGCTTATACGGAATATTTACTAGTTCTTATCCAGATTAAATGATTAGGCTTCTTATACGGGATATTTTCATTTGTCTTATCCGGGAAATTGTTTGTGCTTGTTATCCGGGAAATAGATTTGAGGCTTATCCGGGTTTATTGTTTTTGTCTTATCCGGGATAATGACTGTGGCTCTTATCCGGAATATGGATATTTTACTTAATAGGAATCTACTAAGAAGCTTATCCGGAATATTGGGGTTTACTAGTTCGGAATAATTAAAAATGACCAAAATGAAAATAAGCTAAAATCTAATTAGCACTTATCCAAAAACTTAACCAAAAATATTTTAAGAAAAAGCTAAATAGCCACAATTTAAAAACTTAAAAAACACTAAATAATCTAAATATTAAAAATGTAACTTTTTATAAAAATTAACTAATAAGCACTTAATTAAAAATAAGAAAATTAACACAATAAGCACTAAAACACTATAAGATATAAAAATCAAATACTAAAAGATCAATAAGCACAATCAAACACAAACATCAATCAATCAAATAACATGACTAACAAACTACATGATAATTAAAATTAAACAAGATTAAAAAGATTAAGAAAGGTAGAATGAGAATGATTAATTGAAAAGCTTGAAATTAAGATGATTAAGATTCAAATTACAAGATTAATGAAAAAGCATGGAAATTTAGATTACACCTACTCCTACTCCTAATCTAAAAAAACTAACTAAAATCTAATTAACTAACACCCTCCTAATGACACATTAGGAGGGTATATAGGAGGAGGAAAATGTGTTGGTGCTTTCTTCTTTCTTCTCGTCTTTTCGTCTTTTAAATTCTTCGACTTTCTCGACGTTCTATCGGGATTTGTTGATATAAATTGAACTCGTCTTATAATTTTCTTCTTTAATTAGACTTAGTTCTTCGACTTTATTAAACTTCCGTCTTTAGACTTTTTCTTCGATAAATCTTCAGAATAGGCCTTGTACTTCCGTTCTTTTTGCACTCTTGATCTTTTGACTTCGTCTTTTGTCTTTTTCTTCGATAAAAGCCCGTGAAAGCCCGCGTTTTCTTCCCTTTTCACATTTTGATCCTAAATCACAACAAAAACACAAACCACGCATAATTTCGACATTTACGACATAAAATACACGTTTTGGCTTGGTTATTATTATAATTAAGTGGTGAAAGGATGGGTGTTTTCACACCTATCAAATCCCCTACACTTGACCATTGCAATGCCCTCATGCAATGCATTAATTACAAAGCAAGATTTACATTTTCCAACATAATTAACCCACCTTGGCCTTTATTAAACATAATTAAAGGAAGAAAAACAAATAAAGAGATTAAAGACTTACATTTAGGCTTTGGATTGTCATGAATGTTTATCATCCTCAAGTTTCACGTTCCCCAAACCAAGCTTAAAAACGAGATCATTGTTATTATAAGTTAGCAAACTAACACAAAATCATGTGGCCCAACTATTCACTTAGACTCCCTTATTCTTAGGTGTATCTCTTATATTTTATTGTTGTCTTAAATGATCACGAGGATGCATTGTTGACTTATTACGATAGTTTATTTAGGCTGAAAATAAAGTGGGTCGATTTAATCAATAGTTAGCTAAAGGACAAAATCTTTTAAACTGCTTCTCGGGACCTCTTAAAGTTCATATCTTGGCATAACTCGCTTCACGATTTGAGACCTTTCTCGGACCGATATTTGGCAGCGACTTCATACTTCGAATCTTGAGAGACGTTCTTGAAATTATGGTCTTCTCTTCATAATAGGAATTTCTTCACTTGAAGTTTTTGAGAGATTCTTCATATTTGGACCACAACTTCTTCATTTTTCTCCAATCTTTATTTGGGATTTTGATATACAACGATCCGCCTCCTTTTAGGACTTGGATCTATTTATCCTCATACCTTGCTAGGGTCTTTTCGGATAGACTTCTCCATGATCTTTTGGGGAGTATTTGCTTTTCGTCGTGTGTCTCGATCCTTCATATTGATTTTTGATAAATGATTCTTCACATCACTTGGGATCTTTAGCAACAAAATGTAGCCCTCATGCCTTGTTAGGGCCTTTTCGGACTCGCCAATCTTCGCATCCCGCTTCAATAAGTTATGCCTTGGCTATGAACTCTAATTAATCCCGAGCAACTTTTAAACGATCTTGGGCTAGAAGCTAAGTAACATTTCAAATTGTACAACCTTACTTATTGCAATTAAATTTATTAGCAAGCGATGGGAGAAAAAGATCATAATCAACTCACATAAATTCATGAAAGAATACCAAACTTATAATTGACTATATCATCTCTCGTTCTACACAGTTTAAAATCTCAATGAATGAGACTCGTGGATGCTTAGCCTATTAAATCAAAGTTTTGGGTTTTCAAGTCATCTATAGGATCTTGTAACTTCTTAGAGTTTTTCAAGTTTAGAATTCGCATTTTAAAGTTCCCTTGATAAACGACTTTCTAGGATCAATTATTGGAACTTGCGAAAAGTTCTTGTTCTTAACCCGTAAGAGTTAAGACTTTCGCGTTTTAAAGTTCCCTATATAAAAGCCTAGCAAAACTTGACTTAAACACGTTAATGATACTAGCTAGAGTAAACTTGGATAAGTAAACTCGGGTTGGGTCAAAAGATACATGACGTTTAAAAATTAAAACCACTTTATTAAAATTTATTCTAGCAAAGAAAGAAAATAACTATAACAAAGGAAAAACTACAAGGGCAAAATAGATCAAAAAATTTGAAAAAATGTCGAAAAATCAATTTTTCGGTTAAAATGAGGTCAAGTTAATGGAAAAGCCCACTTACTTCGATAGAAGTCCCCGTTACACTTAATATAAACATTGTCCTTAATGTTTAAGCATGTGGGAGTAAACTCCCCTACGCTTAGGACATTGTGCACGTTGTTTAAATCTTGCTAAGGAAGAGACAACTAAAGTGATTCCTATTTTAATCATAAATGAGAAAATAATGAATCAAAAGAGTTTAGAATAGAACCGGGAAGACGGGTACACGGGATCACGATTTGTCAAAAGTCATCAAGAATGGATCTTTGAAGCTCCAATCCCTGCACATGATAAGAAAGAAAACAACAAACACATAGTAGGGTCTCCCCTTATACTTATTATGAAAACAGATATAAAGTGTAGGATCTTAGTTTTCTAAGGATTAGACAAGTTATGGATTATCTATTAATATGGATGGAAAATGGAGGAAGTTTAGAGAGAGAAAGAAGAGAGAGAAAGGAGAGAGTTAAGAAAGATGGAAATGTGATTAATGAAAAGTGGAAGTGAACCAACAACCCCTCCTAACATGCTAGGAGGGGGGTTTATATAGCCCACCCTACATGTGGGCTATATGGGCTATATTGGATCACGAGCCCAATATCGTTGGAGTGACCGATCCTTTCTAAATACGTAAAAACGTATTTCCAACAATCTCCCCCAAAGGGAGGTCACTCCAAGTTACAATGTCCTAAATAGTCTATAGCTCGTGATCTATGCTAATAATGATGTGACCGAGACTTTCTTTGGAAAAACGTATTTCCAATAATCTCCCCCAAAGGGAGGTCACACCATTTTACAAAATCTTAAACCTAGCATACTATGCTTGAGTCTTCGATCTTGTTCTTGTGAATATGCTGATGAGATCTTTGACTTTAGTCTTGAGCATGTTCTCTTGCCTTGACCTTGTGCATTCATCACTTGTGATATTCGCCTCTTCGTGACTTCATGTTCCACACACTTAAACCTTTATAATTCTTGAAAGCTTCAGAGTTTGATACAGCGGAAGACTTGACCTTCAGACTTTCTTGAATTCGTTGAAGTACTGAGTGTATGCAGTATAAGCATGTGGGGACGACTTTTTCTTGGATTCCGCAACGCCACCGTCTTCAAATTCCGCAACATAAGTAGACACGAAAGAAATGGCTTTGAACATTTCATTCTAAATCGGTAGCATTTTACCTCCGGTCGATGAAGACCGTTGGACGATATTAGATATCGTACCCGTGACGGATAGTTTCAATTAAGTAACTTCCTGACAGGATTTCGCGGGTAAACCCGTTCTCTTTATTCGACCGTCCAAAGCTGACTGCGAACATAAAGAGTGAATCATTTGGATAATAATATCCGCATGATTTGAAGCCGTCAATTCATGTTCCTGGAACAAGTGAAATTCAATTAAGAACCGCACCATCGTTGCTTTCCAGTTTTCACGAGCTTGATTCGTATAGAATCTTGCAAGTTACCTACCAAGTGCTGTTTGAGGTTAACACTAGAAGGATTTCCACTCATCACCGTGAACACAAAGGTATCACTCTGAGTGTTCTGGCAAGATCACTGAGATATTGCGTAGAGGCCTGGAACGTGTTTAAATTCAGTTAAGAATTAAACAGCCGTTGCTTTCCAGTTATCACAAGTTTGATTCATAAAGAATCGCACAAGTCACCTACCATGAGCTTTTTGATATTCGCTCAAGAAGGATTTCCATCTTCATTGTAAATACTTTCGTATAACTCGGATGTTCAGGCAAGATCATGAAGATATTGCGTAGGACTCTTAAGATCTTTCTTACTTTTCACAGTGTATGAAGAAGCAAGGAATTATGAAAGTGTGTCCTAATGAGATATTTAATGATCTCAAATGGCTCTAGACTCAATTGTGCACTTTGGATTTTAGTGATCGGAGGCTGGAGAGGAGTGCCACCTTTTCAATACCAATTTATTCGGAGTGAATAAATCAATAGATAATGCGTTGTCTCCGTGTGATTAAAACAAATATCTTTTAAGAGATATCTGAGTTAGCTGGGATGGGTTGTGCCTTGCATCACTGGGTCCATGATGTCTGTCTTCAATATCAAGAATCATTAAACAATGATCTTAATAGCATATGTATTGACCCGGTTTCTGCCTAAGTTGTAAGGAGGACTTCTTTCTTTACACCCTTTATCTTTACAATTCTTTTTCATTCTTCAACCCCTTCAATGCTTACCAATACGTCATCACTAGCACCTTGTTGTGATTGTTCCAGTGCTAACTTAAGTACTTGGTCGGCATTCAGCTACGTTCACAATCTTTCTCCATCTTTCCTAAGGACTACTATTTCTAGCTATGGAATGTCCTTGGGAAGATTCCTCCGGTTCTAGAGGAATCATTGGACTTTAACCTATCCTACCATCCTTATGTCACCACAATCTTCATCGTCGTGAAATAAATGGGTTGCGGGTAAGTATAAATCACCATGAAATCCATTTTGAAGTGCAAATCCATTTTGCTCCCCCTTAACACATGCCACGATATCCGAAAACATTTCGCACATGTAGGGATGAGCTAGCACGTTAAGTCAAACCATTTGTGACTAATCATTTCCCATATTAAATCACATTTTCTCCCCCATATTAAAAATATTAAACCAATCAATGTTTTTAATATCAATTGATTTAATAGCATTTTAAGAAAATTTGGGAAGAAAAATGCAAATCCAATTATCTTCATGAATTACACAAGCTCCCCCTCAAATTAATGAGGGTGTGCTGAAACGTAAATTAAATACCTTTTAAACACAAGTGTAAGGTATTTATTACGTGCAAAGACCATATATGATAATGAATTCACAAGATTAGCAATTTATGAGGTTGGACCTGAATGATGAAGAACATCATATGAAAGAAGCACATGGTTCTTGTTCACGAATGTTGGTCGCCTCATCACGTCTGAAGTTATCTCTTGACTCCATTTGATTGATATCGTTGTCTTGACACCAACATGTGAACTTGGCACTTTCGGCGTCAAAGATTCTGAATGCTGGACAATTGCTCCCCCTCAATTGTTGACCCGTGTTCTATTGAAAGAGCTGTAGTCACCGTTTGAGTAGTCGCCTCGTCGAGTATGTAGATATCAATTGTAAATTGCTACGGTTGGTGGAGATGATAACTTCATAAAAACAAGATTTCTCTTGTTTTAACAAATAAATGCACTGACACGTACATATATCCGTGTTAGATTGTGTTATAAAGTAAACACAATCCCTTACATGGTTGTAAAGTAAACCATGCCCGAGAAAATGAATTCCCGTTGTTGAGTCAAAGCTTTCCGGTGAAATGCTTGACTTGATTATGAAAAGCGGGTTACTATCTGAAATAATAGCAAACCATTTTGAGCATGTTTTAAACATTTGAACTTCTGCTCGAACTTTATTTACAACCCCGTGTCATTATTGAATGACATTTCTAGTATCGTAAATATTATCGATTCCAGAAGACATGCTCTTTTTATCAAAACATTTTTTGAACACACAATTTTGAAAGATTTAGAAAAACCTTTTTGAGAAATTCTCGAAAAATTGTGTTCAACGTTTTGAAAACCAATTACTTGAGCTTAAGATGTTGAATATCTTACAAAACGAGCTCAAGTCCGAGAAGTTGTAAACTTCCCGTTGTTAAGGATAAGTTACCATCGGCGATAAACTTTCCTTTTAATTGAAGAACGAGTTCTAAGCTGACATTTACTTAGAAGTCGTTTTCATGAGCTTGAACAACTTTGAATGTTTTAACGTAAAGCTCATGACCGAGAAAGGTGAATTTCTCGTTATGAGGAAAAGTTCTCTTATTTAAAAGATTCACTTTCCTTTCTGAGCTTAAAACCTGGAATGTTTTAATACAAGCTCATGACCGAGAAAATTTAATTTCCCGTTACTAGGATAAGCTATCTTTAAAGATAAGCTTTCATAAAATTGAAGTCCGAGTTACAATCTGATATTTAACTGTAAGTCATAGTGCATGAGCTTAAAAAACTTCGAATGTTTTTAATATAAGCTCATGCCCGAGAAAAATTAATTTCTCGTTGTGAGGATAAGTTTATCATCGGCGATAAACTTTCCTTAATTTGAAGATCGGGTCATCATCTGACATTTAATGATGAGCCTTTGTGCATGAGCTTTAAAAACTTGGAATGTTTTTGATATAAGCTCATGCCCGAGAAAAATGAATTTCTCGTTTTTAGGATAAGTTTATCATCGGCGATAAACTTTCCTGTCTTTGGAGATCGAGTTACAGTCTGTTATGTGACTGTAAGTCCTTTATTAAGCTTAACCATGAATCCCTTGAGACACCTGTTTCTCCGATATCTGCTTCTTCAGTAACCAAACTCTGAGAGTGTCCTTAGTTGAACGGTATACAATGATTTGACCGCTTCGTTCTTTTGGAATATCAACTTTGGTACCTGCATTCTCATTAGGAGTTTGTATACTTTGACCTAGGTTAGCGTTATCTATCTTAGAAGCATGTGGGGGTTCACAGTTTTCCTTACTTGTGCCAGAGGTGTTCTGAGGAGATGATCCACTTGTCTTAGCTGGTAAACGTTTCCTTTTAAAGAAAACCTTAAGTTCAGGCTTAGGTGATACATCCTCCTTTTGAATTTCCTCCCTAGTAGGCGTAATAGAATCGGATGCTATCCTAGTTAAAGGGCACTCGTTTTCTACAAGGGTGAAAGTTCTACCAGTGGGGCGCCACATTTTACCAATGGGTTTGATTTTGGCAACCCACTGGGATTTAAGTCTAGCACGGGAGTTTACCTCATTAAGTAGTTTCTTGATACAAGAATCATGATTTGCCGTAAAGACACATTTTCTACATGTTTTACAAGTAGCATATTTAATGTCTGAGTAAGATCTAGAATTCCTAGATGATTGATTGATGCTCCTAGGATGTGACATGCTACGGTTAGCAGTGTTGGGTAAACTGGAAGGCATCTGACTAGGTTTGAAATTCCTATCTCCTACTTGTGTCTTTTGCTTAGCTTCCCTGAGACCAAAAGTATGACGAACGTCATTTGAACTAGTTCCAGACGTATTCTTTGGACTATGTCTAGGGAAATTAGAGGCAATCATGTGATTATGTCTTGCAAAAGCTGTTTTAGTCACATTGGGCTTAGATGGTGGAGTGATTGTTCTAGAAAGATGAACCATATCAACTTGGGAGGCAAACCGCGGTCTCGAGGATTGTGATCGCTCGGATCTAAATGCAGTAGGTTGTCTGACAGTCGGTTGTCTGACGAACTGATTTGTAGGCGGTTTCCCCAAGATTGATGGTTTTTCAAGCTTAGTGTCCACACTAGGTCCTTTAGTTTTCCGCAAATCATTTTTCAATGCAGCTATAGCAAAGACCTTTTCCTGTACTTGAGCCTTTAAGGTCTCATTTTCTTTGAACAATTCATCTTGGGATGCCAACTTAGATTCAAGCAACTTAATTTGTTTCAAAAGATTATCCTTTTCAGCTTTAGAATCTAGAACAGTTTGATCCAATTTCCGTTCAAGAACAACGTTTGACTTTTCTAGTTTTTCAAAATATGTTTCAAATTTCTCCGTTTTCTTCGAAAATTCAATTTTGGCATCCTCAAGCTCTTTTAATTGCTGAGCTAAAATCATTTCAAGCTCTTTAATCCTAGAAGTAGAATTGATTAACGTAGCAGTCATAAAGCACATATCATGATCTTTAGCATTCTGATCATTTTCTTCCTCAGTATGATTCACATCGGATGACTCAGAAGTGAAATCACCCTTTTTCATCCCATGTTGGTCATAGGTGGGTTCTGAGGTCTCAACATGCTGTAGATCATTGTGAGATTCAGTATTCAATTGTACCTCAACGATTGGCTCTTCGTCATGTATGCTTGAGTCACGTTGGCGTGATGCAATGACGTTGCTATCATCGTTAACCAAGGCGGTCTCCATTGAGTCATCCGTAAGACCATTTTTCTGTTGTGTTATCTGCATCGTAGATTCTTGTATACCATTAGGATGCTCTGGTTGAGGTTGTGAATTTGCATAAATCGAAAGTGCAATAGATTTCATGAACTCGAGCAATCTATCCCTAAAGTCTTTAACGTCGATTTGTGTGTCTTCAAGGAATGACTGGCAGATCATTGAAGCTTCAACCTTGGCATGATCAAATTGAAAGAACCTCGAAAAATGTTGCACTAGAACTTGAAGTAAATGTGAGGATTCAATTTGATTAATGTCTTCTTTGTTGACCTGTTCTCGTAGTTGGTTAAATTTGATGAGCATTTGGTGAATGAAAATGGTACGATTTTGACCGAAGAGTGTCACAAAACCGCTTCCTTCTTTAAGTAGAGAAATGTTCGACAGATGAAACCGAAGTGGTCGAAATAAACTCATTCTACTTTCTCTAGCTTTAACTTTCATTTGATGCGAATCCCCGTCTTTAGATGGCAAATTCAACGAATCCATTAAATGTCGATGAAAGAAAAAGTGTTAGTTGTCGAAGAACTAATAGTGGTTTGACAATTCGTGGAGAATTCGTGAAAACAAATTTGAGAGATTTTACACACCAACCAACTAATAAACCGTAAAACTTCGACACAATCCTCGTTTGGTGAAATAATTGTTTTCTCGGCTCAATAATTTTTGTCAGCTCAAACGTTGATAAAATAATCGAAAACTAATAAGGCTAATTACCTCGACTCTACAAAGTAACTAAACCCGACCCAAGTCAAAATAACCCTAACACCTAACACAAATAATTACTTAATCAAAAATATTAAAATAAATTACTTAATTTTAGTAACTTCTTTTACTACCCCCACTAAAATGAAAAGAACACAAAACAAAAAAAGAAAGAAGAAAAAAACGTGGCCAAAGTTTGAACCGACCTTGGTTTCTCCGTCTGCCCTCTCTCAAAACGTGGCAAGAAAACACAGCCCTAAATAAAATAGTAAATAAAAACGTGGCTGTTGATTTGGCTATTTTTGGATACCCACTTGGCTCAAAAACAATTAATATTATCCCTTATGGGTTTCTCCGTCCCTATATATTAACCCAATTAAACTCCTTGTTTTGACCGCCCCACCTCCCTATTTTCTCTCAACCTAAACGCTCTTTTAATCACAAAAGTCGCCCCACAAAATCCTCTCAAAACTAAATCTGAAAACCTAATCTCTTTCAATCTATTAACCTTCGTGTGGTAATCTCAAACCCACGAAATGAATCACCTAAGATCTTTATATTATTTGTGCTCGGAAGATTTCGAACCATAAAAGAACAAGAAGGTCATGTCTTCAAGATCATTCATTTGGTCTCGGGTAGGTGATTATATGTTTTATGTTTTCTTTTTGTTTTTTGGATCGATGATGGTCTTTTGGCGGAGATCTTGATTAAAAGGTTTGGTGGGTTTTTGTTTTTAGTCAAGTCTTGTATCGAGTCGAGTGTACGGGGTTTGTTTGTGGCAGTTAATTTGTTTCGATGAGTCGAGGGTGTGAGGGTATTTGGTGTTTGTGTTTGAGTCGAGAGTGTGATGGGTTAGAGTAAGGTTGTTTCGAGTGTGAGGGTGAGGGTGACTGATACGAGTGATGTCGAGTCGTGTACGTTTGGGTTTGTTGGTCGAGATGAGTTGCAGGAGTCTGGTGGGTTTTGGGTGAGGAAGTCGAGGGTCTTGATGTGAGTGTTTGGGTGTGGGTGAGTCAAGTGTTGTGTCGAGAGTCGAGTGACTGAAGTTGAGAGGTTTAGGTTTTTTGAGTGTTTGTTGTTGTTGTCGAGATGTTTGGTTGTTGTTGGTCGAGAGATGAGGGAGTCTGAGAGAAGTTTTGAGTGTGAGGTTCAAACGTGGTTTATATTTGATGAGTGTGAGTCGAGATGTCAAGTCGCGAGAGTGTGAGAGTCTTGTTTTGTTTTGAGTCAAGTGTTTTAATGAATCATCGCAATGTCAAACTACTTTTTCATCGCAAGATTTTTTTTTTTTTTTTTCAAATATTCATCGCAATATTACAACACATTCATCGCAATACACAGACTCACCATCGGAATGTGTAGAAAAATTTTGGGCAGAGTTTCGACTCACTTTTTCTTAAACCCGTCGCAATCACGATCGCAAAGTGCGATCGGAATACGCGTCGGAATAATGTAATCAGAAAACGTGATCGCAAAGTAGAACCTTTCGGTTATTGCGATCGAAATGACAAAGTATCGGAATAAGCAACTTGAAACCGTCGGAAAAGGTGTCGGAAGGAGTATCGGAATGATAAACCCTTAACTGAATAGGCAACAGGAACAAATAGATTAAAAAAATAAAAGATGATACTTTTTATAAAAAAAAAAAAAAAAAAAAAAAAAAAAAAATATATATACTTTTTGTGAATGAGATTATCCCACACAAAACATGATGCTGTAAGTTTGAGACATGCTCACTCGTCGCAATACAAAACTGATAGATAGACAGAATGATGATGACACGCAACTCCAAATAGTTTATCAGATTCGAGACAAAAGAAAATAAAATTGAAAAAGATTTTAGAAAGAAAGGAAAAAAAAAAGAATTTGACCAAGTAAATCAATATATAAAAATTTTGATAAAAATTTTTATCAAAGATTTTATAAAAATAAATTTTAAAACCTTGAGCTTAAAGAAAGAGAAAAAAAAATTAGACGAAATAAAGATAGAAAAAAAAAATTGTAAAAGAAAGAAACTTTGACACCAAATCAATAAATAAAACGTGTTAATCCAAAGAATCAACCATGCTCTTGATACCAATTGTAGGATCTTAGTTTTCTAAGGATTAGACAAGTTATGGATTATCTATTAATATGGATGGAAAATGGAGGAAGTTTAGAGAGAGAAAGAAGAGAGAGAAAGGAGAGAGTTAAGAAAGATGGAAATGTGATTAATGAAAAGTGGAAGTGAACCAACAACCCCTCCTAACATGCTAGGAGGGGGGTTTATATAGCCCACCCTACATGTGGGCTATATGGGCTATATTGGATCACGAGCCCAATATCGTTGGAGTGACCGATCCTTTCTAAATACGTAAAAACGTATTTCCAACATAAAGGATAGATACTCGGGTTGCCTCCCAAAAAGCGTTTGTTTTTGTTAATCGAGTCACGAGCCTGACTCGTCCCCGAATTAAATGGTCCATGGGGAAGCCTCAAATGTAATACCGGGATCAAAGACCTTGTCCTCGTTCCCGGAGGAAAACAATAAAGGAGAGGCATGAGGATAAGTCTTGAAGGATAGAAAAGTCCTTTCAACATACGAAAAGTATGTGAAATCATGATCCACGGGAGGTGGGGTGGGTAAAGGAATCAAAATGTCATCCCCAAAAGACATATGATTATCACTGAGCGACAAAGCCGTAAAGGTGTCAATCATGGAATGGTCAATGTCACCCCCTGGGTCAAAGCACTCATCCTCGGTAATGGTTTCTAAAGGTTGGGATAAAAGGTGCTCGGGAGGGGGACTTGGGACAATATCTTCATGCAACAAATTATCAAAAAGAATATCCCCCTTCGTGTCATCATCATCAATACCCGGAGGTATTGAGAGAATGTCGATTTCCTCCATAGTTGTATCATTATTCTTAACTGAAGTAATAGACGGAGGTAAAGACTTAGAAATAGGAGCAGAATTCAACGCTTCAATTTTAGAAATAAGAAGATGAACTTTCAGTAATTTGTCGTGAAGAATAACGTCTTCCACGTCATCTACAAGACCAAGTTCAGTGGTGAACTTCTCGTATGTCGGAGAGAATAAATCAACATCTCCTTCATCGCCTGAAGGCGAAGGAGAAATTTCAAAGGTGAAATTCTCATAGCATGGAGAAAAATCATCATTAAGAGCGACCTCTTCCGTAAGATCCACAAAAGTCGGCACATCACAAACCTCATCAAAGAATTTGTCGAGACCAAAATTACTAATTTCACTCGATGAATCATTATCCTTAGACGCATTAGGGATATCAAGAGTAGGAGTAGTAATCTCAGAAGATGGGTTGAGATCATAGATATCATCCTCGTCATCATCATCATAATAATAGTATGGACGCACAAGAGGAGGAGTATAAGCACTAAGATTAGCTACTTGCTCTTGTCGCTGATCCTCTTGACATTTTTTTGATGTGTTTATTGAAAGCTGCTTGAAGTCTTTGAAAGTTGTCAAAAAGAGTGTCAATTTGCTCAGCAGGAAATGCAAAAGAGGGTTGATGATCGAGGGAGTGTTGTGGGGGCTCAAAATTTTGAAAACCAGAATTATAGCACGGATGTGGCTTATAATAATTCATTGGCTGACAATAAGAAGTATCGTGAGGGACCCCACAATTATTGCAACACGGGTATTGAGAAAAACCCGGTGCATGTGGCAGATAGGTATGACCATTGTCATAATTGTAACTTGGTTCTTGCTCGTCATGTGACGGGTATCAAATAGGACACACAATATGCCAATGAGAATCGCTTCCACCATATATGCAAGGGGGGAGTAGGTGGATTAGAAGAAAAGGATGAATTAGTCGAATTGCACGATGGAAAAAATCTAAAATGGGAAAATTGTGAATCGGAAATGGTTGGAAGATCTTTTCCGCATTGCTCGCAGTAACACCAATCACATGATTCGACATCATATAATCGTCCCCTACACCTTCCGCAATACGAATCCATGAAGAATTAAAAAATAAGAGGGGTTGAGAAAAAGAATTAAACACAATAGAGGGTTAAGAGGAATATTTTTGGTGCAAAACTTTGAAAAAGAGATGCTTTTTATGAATTTTTAAATGTTTTTGTATTTTTGAAATTTTTGATTTTTATTATGGATTTTTGAAAAAAATTTTAAAAATGCAAGAAAAATAACGTTCACGAGTGAACGGATCCCAAAATCCAACGCGTCTCTTACAAAAACCGTTAATCTTCACGAAAAGAGCCGGCAGCGACGCCATTTTAATATTACTGATATTAATAGGTTCTTTTTCGATTCAATTCGAATTGATTACAGCTGAAAGTGTGACTCAGTTGTTTTTGGTTAAAAAAAGGAAGTTTGGTTATCTATTTTTAAGTAAAAGGTAAATGCGAATAGTAATAAAATAAGCTAAAAACAATTAACTAATAATAACGAAACAATATAAATTAAAAAACGTAAATTAAAGCAAAACAATTAATAAAATAAAACTAAAAGAAGAAATTAACTTTCGACTCGAAAATAAAATTTACGTAATGGAAAAGGATAAAATAAAACTAAGAGGGTACTTTAAAACTAAACGTGGTAAAAGCTAAAGCGGGCACTAAATAAAATATAAAACTTCAACTTCTCGAAAAAATACTAATTTTAAAAATTGACGAAAAATTCAACTAAAAATACGTGACTTTCAGAATTAAAATCGGAACAACTTTAAGATTAAACTAAACGATTACAGAACAATATTAATTAATAAACAAGCTAGCAGGCAAGCTGCTCAAGCAGCCAAGCTACCTGCTGAAATTTGGCGCCAAAATGAATAAGTAACCAACCAAGCATGCATGACAAATTGTATCTTATACGTAATGTGTTTTGTTTGCTTATACGGAATATTTACTAGTTCTTATCCGGATTAAATGATTAGGCTTCTTATCCGGGATATTTTCATTTGTCTTATCCGGGAAATTGATTGTGCTTGTTATCCGGGAAATAGATTTGAGGCTTATCCGGGTTTATTGTTTTTGTCTTATCCAGGATAATGACTGTGGCTCTTATCCGGAATATGGATATTTTACTTATCCGGAATCTACTAAGAAGCTTATCCGGAATATTGGGGTTTACTAGTTCGGAATAATTAAAAATGACCAAAATGAAAATAAGCTAAAATCTAATAAGCACTTATCCAAAAACTTAACCAAAAAGATTTTAAGAAAAAGCTAAATAGCCACAATTTAAAAACTTAAAAAACACTAAATAATTCTAATATTAAAAATGTAACTTTTTATAAACATTAACTAATAAGCACTTAACTAAAAATAAGAAAATTAACACAATAAGCACTAAAACACTATAAGCTATAAAAATCAAATACTAAAAGATCAATAAGCACAATCAAACACAAAAATAATCAATTAAATAACATGATTAACAAACTACATGATTATCAAAATTAAACAAGATTAAAAAGATTAAGAAAGGTAGAATGAGAATGATTAATTGAAAAGCTTGAAATTAAGATGATTAAGATTCAAATTACAAGATTAATGAAAAAGCATGGAAATTTAGATTACACCTACTCCTACTCCTAATCTAAAAAAAACTAACTAAAATCTAATTAACTAACACCCTCCTAATGACACATTAGGAGGGTATATATAGGAGGAGGAAAATGTGTTGGTGCTTTCTTCTTTCTTCTCGTCTTTTCGTCTTTTAAATTCTTCGACTTTCTCGACGTTGTCTCGGGATTTGTCGATATAAATTGAACTCGTCTTATAATTTTCTTCTTTAAATAGACTTGGTTCTTCGACTTTATTAAACTTCCGTCTTTAGACTTTTTCTTCGATAAATCTTCAGAATAGGCCTTGGACTTCCGTTCTTTTTGCACTCTTGATCTTTTGACTTCGTCTTTTGTCTTTTTCTTCGATAAAAGCCCGTGAAAGCCCGTGTTTTCTTCCTTTTTCACATTTTGATCCTAAATCACAACAAAAACACAAACCACGCATAATTCCGACATTTTTGACATAAAATACACGTTTTGGCTTGGTTATTATTATAATTAAGTGGTAAAAGGATGGGTGTTTTCACACCTATCAGTTACAAAAACAATTACAAGGGTAACAACTATGGGAATCAAGGGGCTAATAACAATCAAGTTTCAAACAAAAATCAAAACAATGATTTTCAAAACAACAACAAGAGTTCGCAAGACTTGAAAGATCTTCCAAATGAATTTGTTGAATACGCAAATGGAAATGATGCTAGGTTTGATAATATACAACGGGAGATCATTAGCCTAAGATCCGAGTTTAAGAATGACTTGAAAAAGGAGTTGAAAAACGAGTTAGCAAATGAGCTTAAGATTCATACCAACAAAATGGAGGGTAATGTAACTAGGTTACAACAAAACCAACAAAATATGGAACAAGGGAAACATGAAATAAAACAAGAGATGCATAAGGCCGATAAGAGGCAATCTATGTTTGAGGATAAAATTTCATCCATGTTTGAGGCTATAATGTGTAAACCGTCTTCGAGTAGTCTTCCTAGTAACACCATATCGAACCCTAAGGGAGAGATGAAAGTGATTACCACACGAAGTGGTAAGACACTTAAGGAACCGACTCCTCAACCAATTACTCCAATGGTGGAGGAAATTGAGGAAGAATCCGAGGTGGTGGTCGAAGAGGAGCAATTCCTAATCCCACGAAGTACCACTCAAACCACACCTACGATTGACCCATTACCATCATTGGAACCTGAGATTCCAAAGGCTATGCCTATGCCTCAACCCACACCACCTTTTCCCTACCCATCGAGACTTCGTAAGGAGAAACGGCAAGAACGTGATAATTACCAATTCGAGCTTTTTATGAAAATGTTTCGTGATGTGCATTTCAATGTAAGTTTTGTCGACGCTTTGGTCATGATGCCTCGATTTGCTGCTAACTTTAAGAGTATGTTAAACAACAAGGAGAAATTGCAACAATTATCTAGTTGTTCATCGGTTTATCTTAACCGCATACCTCAAAAAGTCGGTGATCCCGGTAAATTCTCGATTCCATGTGCAATCCAAGATATGGAAAAATGATATGCCTTGGCCGATCTTGGTGCTAGCATTAACTTGATGCCTCTTACAATCTTCAAGTCGCTCAATCTTCCTAATCTTACTCCTTCACTAATGTCTATCGAATTGGCCGATCATTCCACTATTCCCGCATGTGGATTGGCCGAAGACGTTTTTTTTGTCGTTGTCGATATTCCCACGGATCCTCAAGTTCCTCTTATTTTAGGTCGTTCATTTTTGGATACGTCAATGGCGTTGATTGATGTGTATGCTAGAAAAATCACCATACGTTTCAACGACGAGGAACTTGTTATAAACGCAACACAAAACTCTCCAATTTCTCATGTTTATTTTGTCGCGACCATAAACCTCGTTGATATGATCGACGTCGTTTGCGACGAATTTTCACAAGAAGTTTTAGGTTTTGGTGACGATGAAAATAGTGGCAATCCTACTATGCTTGATCACATTTTTGATAATTTGACACCATCCTTCACTCCATTTGAAGGTGGTGGGTTTACGTTGGAAGAATTTGATGTTCCACGTACTTGTAACGAAGACCTCGACAACGATGAGGACTTCTCGATTATCAAAGATTTTTTTAACGATTGCCCATTTCCTCCACCCGAGGAGGTTATGAGTATCGAGCCCAAATCTTCAATTGAGGAACCACCAATTCTCGAGTTGAAAGATTTACCTCCTCATCTTGAATACGTATTCTTGGGAGGAGACAATAAGTTGCCGGTTATTATTGCGAAGGATCTTTCGAATGATGAAAAAACCGTACTTATCGATGTTCTAAAGGACCACAAAGGGGCAATTGCGTGTAAATTATCTGACATTAAGGGGATTGATCCTAAATTTTGTACCCACAAAATCTTAATGGAGGACGAACCCCAAAATTCACGACGTCATCAAAATGGAGGTCCTTAAACTCCTTGACGCGGGAATGATTTACCCTATTTCTGATAGCCCTTGGGTGAGTCCTATTCATTGTGTCCCTAAGAAGGGAGGAATGACCGTTGTGCCAAACGATGCCAACGAGTTAATTCCAACTCGAATCGTGACCGGTTAGAGGGTGTGTATCGACTATCGTAAGTTGAATGACGCCACTCGTAAAGACCATTTTCCCTTGCCCTTCATGGACCAAATGTTAGAGAGTCTTGCGGGAAACGATTTCTATTGCTTTTTAGATGGTTTTTACGGTTACTTCCAAATCCCCATCGATCTTCGTGATCAAGAAAAAATTACGTTTACGTGTCCTTATGGAACGTTTGCCTATCATAGAATGCCATTCGGACTTTGCAATGCACCGGGAACTTTTCAACGGTGCCTGATGGCTATTTTTCATGACATGATCGAGAAGACGATGGAAGTCTTTATGGATGATTTTTCCGTGTTTGGTTGTTCGTTCACTTCTTGTTTGTCGAATCTTGAGAGAATGTTAAAACGTTGTGAGGAAACCAACCTTGTGCTCAATTGGGAAAAATGTCATTTTATGGTTAAGGAAGGAATCGTCTTAGGGCACAAGGTCTCGAAAGCAGGGATTGAGGTTGACAAAGCTAAGGTAGATGTCATCGCCAAATTACCTCTTCCCAAAACCGTCAAGGGAGTTAGGAGTTTCCTAGGCCACACGGGCTTTTATCGTCGATTAATCCAGGATTTTTCAAAGATTTCTAGACCTATTACACATCTCCTCGAAAAAGATGCTCCTTTTATCTTTAACGAAGATTGTATACGCGCCTTTGAAATCCATAAGAGGAAACTTACCGAAGCTCCCATTCTTGTTGCTCGCAATTGGAACCTCCCCTTTGAACTTATGTGTGATGCAAGTGATTACGCTATTGGGGGCCGTTTTGGGGCAACGTCATGATAAGCATTTCTTGCCTATTCACTATGCTAGCAAGACGATGACCGAGCTCAACTTAAGTATACCACAAGGAAAAGGAAATCCTTGCCATGGTGTACGCTTTTGAGAAATTCCGACCTTACCTCGTCTTGACCCAATGCATAGTGTATACGGATCACTCGGCAATCAAGTATCTCATGGCTAAACAAGATGCAAAGCCTAGATTGCTTCGTTGGATTCTCCTCCTACAAGAATTTGATGTCGAAATCCTTGACAAAAAAGGAGCCGAGAATCTAGCGGCCGATCATCTTTCTCGTTTGGAAGATCCTCACCAAAGTGTGTACGAGCCAAAGGAAATCACCGAAACATTTCCTCTCGAGACACTTGGTGTAGTGAAATTCTAAGCTTGAGTCATCCAACCCATGGTTTGTGGACATCGCAAATTACCATGCGTGGAACTTCATCATTAAGGGTATGACGACTCAACAAAAACGAAAATTCTTTCGTGACGTCAAGTTCTACTTTTGGAACGACCATTACCTATTTAGGACTTGTGCGGATCAAATTATCCGACGTTGTGTGTTTGGCACCGAAGCTTCTAATATCCTTAGAGCTTGTCACGAGGGGCCAACGGGTGGTCACCACTGTGCTAATCTCACGGCGAAGAAAGTCTTTGATGCCGGTTTCTTTTGGCCTACTATTTACCGAGATGCACATGCACTTTTCAAGTCATGTGACTCACGCCAACGACAAGGAAAAGCCTCACAAAACGATGAAATGCCACAAAACATCATCCAAGTGTGTGAGATCTTTGACGTTTGGGGAATTGATTTTATGGGGTCGTTCCCATCATCTCGTGGTAATAAGTACATCCTTGTCGTCGTTGACTACCTATCTAAGTGGGTGGAAGCTAAGGCTTTGCCCACGAACGATGCTCGTGTGGTAGTCAAGTTTTTGAAAAGTTTGTTTTCTCGGTTTGGAACCCCTAGTGCGATCATAAGCGATCATGGAACCCATTTTTGTAATGACCAATTCGAAAGGGTTCTAAGGAAATATGGGGTTACACATCGGCTTTCAACGGTTTATCACCCACAAACGAGTGGGCAAGTCGAGGTTTCAAACCGAGCGTTGAAAAGGATCTTGGAGAGATCGATAGGAGAGAACCGACAATCGTGGTCGGATAAGTTAGACGATGCCTTATGGGCCTTTCTTACCGCTCATAAGATGCCCATCGGGTGTACTCCTTACAAGCTTGTGTATGGGAAGAATTGTCACTTGCCAATTGAACTCGAACACAAAGCTTATTGGGCCCTTAAGCATTGTAATGACGACATTGAGACCGTGGGAAAACACCGGAAAATGCAACTTAATGAATTAGGTGAATTGAGAGACATTGCTTATGAAAATTCATTGATTTACAAAGAATAAACTAAAAAGTTTCATGATTCTAAAATTAAAAACCGGGTTTTTAACATTGGAGATCAAGTGTTGCTTTTTAACTCACATTTGAAAATCTTTTCCGGCAATTTGAATCCCGTTGGTCTGGTCCATTTACCCTTACCCAAGTTTTTTCTTATGGGACCATCCAGCTAGCTCAAAATGATGGCCCCAATTTCAAGGTGAATGGACATAGGTTGAAGCACTACTTTGGCGGGGAAGTTCCCTCTTTGAACTACCTCGACCAAGTCACCTTCCCCAATGATAATTAGTATTGAGGGGATCGAGTCGAGCTCATGACTCGGTAATCAAAAACGAGGTGCCTCGTGGGGGAGTCCCATGCTTATCCATGTACATATTATCGATTTCTAATGTAGTAATGTGAGGGGATTTGTGCCCTTCCAACCTTTGTTCCGTGGTTGTTTGTGCATTGTGGTTTTTAGATGATCATGATCTTCATGATTAGAGCCTCTCGTGTTTGTTTTATGGGAGCACTCGATCGTTTGCTTTGAAGAATTTCTCGATATCCACACATGATATATCCTTTGATGTTCTAACCTTAGGTTTTTAGCACACTTATTAAACAGCTATTAATTTATTGGTTCCACCCTTTCCATGCTAGATTAAGCATTCGACTACGTCTCTAGTATGAGGGTATCCTACCCTTAGACTCGAAACATTGAGGACAGTTTAACTTTAGTATGGGGGTGAATAAATACTTGCCTTGCCAAACCTTCACGCTTTCCAAAGTTTATCTTTTTGTTTATCGTTTTGTTGCAAAATAAGGCTAAAAATGGCCAAATTTAAAAAAAAATTCTCATGTTTTATAAGTGTTTGAAGACACGAATGTAGATTTTCCGATGGCGAGAATAAGAGTAATTTTGACTCGACCCTCCGTGTCGAGCACTTAGCTTCGATTCCTTAAATTTACATTAGACTAAGTCTCTTAAATGAGGACGAGAAATGATAGAGTTAATTATAAGTTACTATGCTAAACGTAGAGTACTCGTATTCTTTCAAAAACTCATGTGTTCTCGTTGTTTGCTTATTCTCCCTTCGCTTGTATATATATTTTGCTAGTAAGTATTGGCTTAGCGGTTTAGTCTTGATTGTTGGTTTCTAGTCTTTTCTAGTAGCTTCCATGTAATTAAATTGGGAAGACATTAAGGTATCACCAGCGTCACGGTTTTGAAGTATTGGCAACCCGAATAATCAAAAGCTTCACCTAATAATAAGATTTCAAGTGCTCACCTAAATCAAGCAAACAATTTGAAGCTCACAAGGCTGAAAAATCTATGCGAAATTGAAAGTGAATCAAGCCTTAATCTTTGAAGCTTTAAAGATCCAAAATTCGCTTTAGCGTGAGGATATACGTCTTTGGCCATAATAAACACCTCATGGCGAGCTTAAATAAAAGGAAAGGAAAGACCGGATTTATAATAAAAGCTTCATGGCGAAGTTGAATAAAAGATGGAGGTAAACCTATGATAATAAGGCCCATCCGTTAGGGGGCGTACAAAAGTCTTGGTAATAACTCTCATGTTCAAAACCGTTATAAAACCGTGTTTATCGATCCTTCTTGGTGACTTAATTTTTTGACATCGTTGTCTATTATGGGGGTTATTAATTCGATGGTTTTGGTTACACCGTTATGACTCTATTTTTAGACCTAAATCTCTATCATCGCATAAGTAAAAAATGTATCCTCGTGAACATCCAAGACAAAAATAAAATATAAGAGATACCACTTAGGAAAATGGGAGTATAAGTACGTGATTAGGGCATATGAGTAGTATTAGCATTACTGACTTATAATGACAATGATCTCGTTGCACGCTTGGCATGTAATTGGGGTGAAAATCGAGGATGATGAAATTATTTCTAACGAAGCATTCACGTGTTCTTGTTCTATGAACCTAAACGTCCCTTTTTGCGATGAAAATCATACATTATGTCTAAAACACAAGTAGTAGTAATAGTAGTAGTGTAACAAGTTTATCATTCAATAAAAGTGCATAAAAATGAATTTTGGAGGTGCTACGATACTTTATTCTAGCATTGTGTGAGGGCACGACAATGGTTTAGTATGGGAGAGTGATGAGACTGCTTTTATACATAGTCTCATCGTCCAAAATGGGCTTAAAATGCATAACATATGCCAAATATATGCTTGTGTTTGTTCCATGTGTATTTTAGGTACAAATATTGAGAAAATGGCAAAAACGAACACGGGAAACGAAGCCGCACAATGAACCAAGCCCTAGATTGATTTTCCAAGAATAACCCTTGAAGAATTGAAGATTGTACAAGAAGGGTCCTCCAATATTGAAGAATTGACACTTTAAACCCTTGTTTATTCATAATTACAAGTTTGGTCCTTAAAGTTTGTCAAATTTACAAAAGGGCCCTCCACTTTGAAGAATTGGCAAGAATGGTCCCTCAATTATGAAGACTTGTCATTATTAGTCCTCCAATAAGTCAAACATACAAGTCAAGATCATGAAGAATGAATATATGTCCAAAACAACCCTTCAAGAATCATCAAATTACAAGAAATACCCCTGAAATTACTTTACAAAACTTTTTGGGGCAAAAGTATGAAAACTGAATGTTTATTTACAAAGGAAAGTCAGTTTTTCATACTAAAACAAAGAATGAAAGAAGGGAGAAAGAAGAAGGGTGTATTCTGCTAAGACATAAACCTTACCTAGACCAACGAGTGGCCACCACGTGTCCCACTAACTAGTTTCAGCCAATCACCACTCAACCCCTTGCCATGTCACACATCCACTCAGCATTATTTTAACTTATTTATCTGATTAGTTAATAAACGCGCTAAATGATTTTTAAAACCCAAAACGGATTAAACCACCCACTATTCATCATAAGAACACAAATTGGGGGTTTAATGATTACTTGGAATTAAACCTCCTAACCTTCCAGATTTAAGATTAGGGTGGTTCTAATCATAACCCAACTCCTAAACCTACCACATCACCACCCAAGAGTTCACATGAATAGCCCCATGCACACGTTTTTTGGGGATAATGCCAAAATAATGCAGATAATCTACCACCCACAATGTAGCTTACAACATAAGCTCATTGTGAGCCCTTTGATCAATTCCACCACCTTTCCACCTCTACAAAACGCCAAAGGACTTCACATGATCAATAAAATTTCAAACTTCAAAGGGCAAAAGAGGAACTTCATACATTAGGGTTTTTATGTTTCCATCTTTACAAAGACCATCTTTACAAAGACCATCTACACCCTCTATATAAAGGGTATAGGGTCATACATTTACATTTTGCTCTTGGTTTTTCTTTGGTCAACATTCTGTAAAGCCTTGTTCAAAGTTAATGAAAAGTGTTTGAATTGTTTGACGAAATCCAAGTGCCAACCTTATTATACTCTTGTTATTGTTACATGTTTATGATTGTTAAGTTCTAAAACCTGTTTTCAAAGATTGTGTAAGAAATTGCATAATTTTCCAAAATCTGATATTTTGCTAAGTCTTTGGTACATCCTTGGAATTTTTGGATTACAAGTGATCTATACACCCTGATAAGAAGATTATCAAGGTTTTGTGAGCTTGTGGTTTGGGGATAATCAAGGAGTGGGTACAAATTTTGCATTAATCAGCTTTTCTTTTTCATTTTTCTGTTATAACTTGTGCTCTAACCTTGTTGAATCTTAACAGGGTTGTGTTGGAAGCATGTGTCTTGTTGGGCTAGACACATCAGCTCTAAAAATCGTGGGTGCGGATGTACATCCATGAGGTTTGAGCCTCTCTTCCTAAAATTCTTGATTTCGAAGTGGTTTAGTGTTCTGCTGTTGTATGTGTTGTTCTTGGTGCTTGAATCTTGTTGATTATGCATGAGAATGATGTTATGATGCATATCTAAGCTTGGCTTGACCTGAAATACACATTTGCTTTGTTAAATTTTGATTTAAAAAGTTTAAGGGGTGTTTGGATTAACCTATTTATGCTTTTAATGCTAGTTTGAGTAGGTGCTAAGTGTTTGTTTGAGTTTGTATCTGCTATACAAGTGCTTGAGTTATGATATTTGCCAAGTTTGCTCTTTGAAACATCAAATCTGATTGTGTGCTATATCTTGCTTGATTTTGCATATTTTGACCTAAAATCTTGGAATCACCTAGAGTGTATGCATGTTTAGGATTAAAAAGCGTTTAAACAAAGTTTGTATAACGTGTTTGAAAGATTTGAGGGTTTGAAATTTGGCTTGTGGTCAAATACATCAGCAACCTCACTTTGTGTTCTTCATTTGTTCATCAGTAACATTAATTAGCTTGAATCTTTGTCTAATCTTTAATCCAGTGTATGAAACAAGTTTATTTGTGTTCATTTGAATTATTTATAGCTTGTGTGTGCATTTGGTGAACTTTGGTTGGCTTATTCTTGCTAAAACTTCTTATCTTGTTCATAACTGCTTATGTTCATGTCTGTGCAATATCTGGGCATGTTTTGATTAAACTGTACTAATTGGCTGTTAGGATTTGTGTTTATTTGATTGTGATTGACTCCTTATAACCCACTGGTTATAAGGGTGCCTTTGTGTGCTCTGAATCCAACAAAAATCCACAAAAGACAAAAAGTCAAGATAGTCAAGCAATGGAAACTTTTCCCACTGCTGGACACCCAAAACTAGCCCCTACTAGTGTTAATTTTCAATCAGCTTATCATTAAGCTATTCTAGCTTATTTGGACTTGCAACAACTTTTTTTTGTAATCAATCTTACTTATTTGACCCATTTGACTAATCTGGAGCTTTTTAGGGTTTGACTTTTTAGGTTTGACTAGAAAACCAACTAAGTTGACTTTTACATAAAGTGCTTATTGCTTATTCCATCTTATTCATTGTGCTTTTTGGAAATCTTTTTTATTATTAATCTTAGTTTTGTCATTTGAAACCTTTTGCAACAAGAATCAGCCCTTGAATTGGTCTAGAACTCAAAAACGACTATTTTGTCGTTTTATGTAGAGAGCTTTTGCTTATTTCATGCTTATTTCATGGACTTATTCAAAAATTCTTTTTACAAACAACTTAATTAGGTCAAGAGAAGGTTGTGTGTCAAATTTCAGCTTATGGCATCAGCTTATAGCTTAATAGGCCAAAAAGCCCATTAAGAATAAGTTGCTTTGAAATAAGCTGTGATAAGCTCACTTTCAGCTTTTGGGCCTTTTAAATTTTGTGTTTAAAATTGAATTTTGAGTCAGATAGGAGATTTTGGGCTTATTTGGTGAACTTTTTCTTATTGGGCCAAAATTCAGCCCATTTAGGGACTGTTTTGTTATTTAGCCCATGTGGAGGCCCAATAGGGGTAGTTTGGTCATTTCAAGTTCATTTCTGTTTAAATTAGGTTAAAATAAACTATTTTGGAACTTTTAGAATTTTTTATAAAATTTGGATTTTTAATATTATTTTATTATTAAAAATTAAATTTAAGATTTTTGCAACTTTTTCATTTTTCCTAGGTTAAATACATTAAGTTAGGATTTTTAAAAATTTTAGATTAAATTTATTGTCATTTAATTAATTTTTAGAATTATTTTAAGATTTTTATAGTTTTTAATCATTTTAAATAGTTTTAATAAATTTTAATTTTTTCAAAAATATTTTTTAATTTAATTAAGTCATTTTAGAGGTTTAAATATTGAAAAATCTCATTTTGGGCTTTTTGTAATTAAATTGATTTTTTTAGGCTTTAATTAGCATTAAAAAATTATTATTTAATTAAATAAAAGGTTTGGATGATTTTTTATTTTTTTGTGAACTCTAATTACATTTTTTAGGATTTATTGAAATTTTCTAGGAATTTTTAGCTTAATTTTTAAATTTCGTCATATTTTATGATTTTACGTGCACGACTTTTCGTCTTAGTGTAATTTTAACCGTACCCGCCATCCTTTTCTCTTTTCTTTCTCATAATCATAATCACAAACATTAATCATTTCTTACACAACACACTAGCCTCCTTGAGAACAAACTCTCCCATTGGGTCATTTACTTGTGGTTTTCCTAAACCACTTGTTTCATACTTACCCTAATTACCTCGTTTTCCTAAACGAGTGTGAAATTACAACCATTAGCCATCAACAATTATAAATGCATAGGATAATAAAGGTGCATTTAAATCATATAGTTATGCATACTCTCTATGCTATATGCTCTCTAAGTATGTCCCTTCAAAAACTAGTTTTGAATTTTTAATCTGGTTATAGTTCAGCTAATAAAATCGAAAAACAATTTTATTTTTGATCTGATTCTCTATAACCAAAAGCTCTGATACCATTCTGTGACGCCCCCATAAATCGGGTGTCACTAGGGTGGATCGAAGAACAAATGGCATACAAAGCATCGATCATAATTATATGATTTTTGAAATATAATTGATACAAACATTAATTTAGTATAATCGTTTTAATCATTGAATATCAATTGTTACAAATATCCTAGTAAAAAGATAGATCCCCAGTCATTTTCATGCTCCTAAATGATGCTCAATCCATGCTCAAATAATCCAGCTTAATTTCCTGAGAAAAACATGCTTAAAACAGTCAACATAAAGTTGGTGAATTCATAGAGTTTTGTAAAATCATGGTTTAGGTGTCCGACATAGTGTTGTACAATATTTGATGTTAAAATCAAGTTCATAGTTTCCAAATATTCCATACGGTGATGTATTAAACAGTATAAAATTAAGTTTAGGAACACAAACATTACAGACAGTATCATTGCACAAAGCTATATACTATGAAGTAATTACATTTCTCATATTGCTCAAAACTGAAGCTTAACTCTCCATAGTTCTCAACAGATGAGAACCCGGGGCCTTACAAAAAGGCACCAAACCCAGTTCCAACATGGTATACATCTGTTGTCCCGGCCAAGGCACAGTGAGCGCTACTCACCCAGATGGGGATCGTCAATCCCAAATAGATCTATTTATAACATTCGGGAAATTACAATAATTTAATAGTTTCTACAATAGGCAAATGTAATTAAAGCCAACAGATCAGTTTGCGTTTACAATCATATTATCAAAACAAGTTACAGTTATTGAATAGCATGTCTCCCCCAAACCAAATGCCCCTTCTATGGTGGCTGTATATAAGTCCGAAACAAACACCCTCTGTTGGTGGTCCCGAACAGTGGTGATGGTCACGAGGTGATGTGACAGTGGTGTCGACTGCGAGGTGATGGAGAGACGGGATGGTGGCTGTTAGCCACGAAAGTCGGTGGCAACTGGGGGTGGCGTGATGGTCTCAACAGTTACGGCTGAGCCACTGTTTCGAATATATGATGAGGTGGTTTAACTTGGTGGTGATAACGAGTAACAGTGGAAAATCTGGACGTTGGTGGTTGTTGGTGGGGGTGGTTTACGGCGGATAGTGGCTGGGTAAACAATGGTCGATAGTGGCTGGAGTTGATGATAACACGGCGGCCGGAAGTGGCAGTTGATTTCCGGTGGCCGGAGTTTCTCGCCGGAAAAAGGGTGGCGCTGGAATTTATTGGAGAAGTGTGTGTTTTATTATTAGGTTTAGTGTTTGTGTGAAATGATGGGAAACCCTAAATCTCCTTTTAATATGCATTAGTTAAATACAAAGTGGAAGGTTTCCCATACTATGGGGACTAAAATGTAATTTTTATTATAACCTTCATTAATACACAGTTCGGGATTCGTTCGTGTAATATAAAATTTGATTCATCTTACGACAATTGCGCCATTGATTTTAAAATGATTTCTTTAATAAAATGAAGTATTCATATGACTTATACTTATGAATAAAGTGTGCATTCATTTAAATGACGATTATTTATCTTTTTAATAAGTATATCGTTTTAATAAAATAAGTGTATCGTTTTAATAAAAATAACTTCTCATTAAATTTCTTCGTACATTTTTACAATTAAATACTGAACAATTTAATAAATCGTTTTATCAAATATCTCGCAACAATAAATTATGAAATTAAAATTTTAAACTGTCGGTATGCAGATTGTGCGACCTTTCAGAGTGTATGTATTTTATTTTTCCATGTTTAATTTACAAAGTAAATGTCATGTAATTACTTGTAAAATCATATAAGTATATAAGTACACTCAAAATATGTTCATATATATTATGGAAATATAGTGCATGAGAAATGTTCTAGTATCATTGGGTAAACTTTTATTACATTTTATCATGGTAAAATCATGGATTTTACAGCTTTGTGGGTTATATGTTACATTATTGGATCACGAGCCCATACTAGATGTATCTCGCTGGAATGACCGATCCTTCCTAAATACGTAAAAACGTATTTCCAACAAGTTAATATTTAAAAAAATATACTAGTCACATTAAAAAAATGTGTGTGACAACCTTGTTTATCAATTAGTCACTTGTAAAATAAGTCCATGTGACCATATATGATTTTTGGTCACATTCGCTATGTGTATGACAAATATTTGTCACACATTTATATGTATAATGTAACTACTACTTGAACCAGCATTTGATTCAGTAACACTCCCAAATTATTAAGTGACTAATGACTCACCCAAAAATCAGTTGTTAGCTCTAGTAACATAAATATTCATATGAATGACAAACAAAAACAAAATGATCACACAAACTGACTTTAAGTGTGACTGTTTATTTTTGTGTGGCAACTTCAGTCACACAAAAATATTATTTGTGACTACACGAAATTTGATATGTGTGACCAAAATCACTTTTTGTACTAGTGACACAACACTGATCCAAGTATACACAAATACATTGGATCTACACAAGACTCAAATAAACAAAATGATAAAAATGACTAGATCTACGGAATGATGATCTTCATCAAAGCTTCATCTTTAATCACATCACAAATGTGTGATCTTCTCTTTGGACAAGTAAAGAAGAGGATCAAGAGGATAATCATAAGTAAACATACTTAACAAATTATGTTATCATTTACTAATGATTGAAGAACATAGAAAGAAGATAAGAAGCAGAAAGATTTTGTCCAAAAAGTTTCTTGGAAAATGAAAATATCATCCACTATTTATAGGAGATAAAAAAGGCTCTCTGGATGCGGTTCAATAATTGGCATGCGGTTCATTATCACAAAAGAACCGCATAGCTACTTAAGGAACCGCGGGTAGTAGACTCCGCTCCTTTTTGTCTTTCAGTGAGGAAATGTTATCTGGGGTAGTTTAAACCCTCAAAGGATATTCCTATGGCATTTGGAATATGTCATATTCAAATTTTCATTTTCTATTTTAATAAAATATTTTCTTAAAAATAAAGTTTATTAAAATCTTTTGTCACATTTGTATAAATATGAGTTTTGAGGTTAATCACTTTCTATGATCACTAAACATGATTACGATATCTTTGTGTAAGAGTTAAATGATTATTACCTTGATGATAGTGTTTGTTGGATAATTCGTATTTCGGTTATCTTTGGCGATAAATGTCTTTATACTTTGTCATGATCAAAACTAAGAAAGATTAGTTAACACTAATAATGTTTTTAGGCATTGGTTGCATTAACTAAGATTAATAATACTTGAGGTGGCAAACCCTTAATTAATCGTCACTTTCTTAATACGCACAAGCGAGCGGAGAAACGAGGCAGCGCGAAGCACTTAAGAGCCTTTTTTCTTTAGGTCGTGAAATACAACCGCCTTATACCCACCTTATAGTTTGTATTAAATAAGATTAAATCAACTAAGAGTATTTATCTATTTTGATTTTTTTTCTTTATTTGATCGATACACTCAATAATCACCGGAACGCCAACTATTGAGGTGCGTTTTCACGCGTATTTGGATAGTAATGTGTATTAATTGTGATACGTAATACAATATATTATTCACAAGAAAACGAAAAATGATTTTTGTGTTAAGTGAGTTTAATTTAACACGATTTATTTATATGGCTAATATAGTATAAAAAATAAAAACGAGTATGTACGATATATAAAATTCCCAAAAATGGAAGGCAAAAACGTACTACTCAAACAAAACACGTATAATAATAGGCACTAAACACCTTCCTCGGTAGCGGCACCAAAATTGATTGTAGTAAAATTACTTCCTTTTAGGAAAAAGGAGTAAAAACGGTAAGTATTAAGTATCACGTTTAGAAAAACGCGAATACTTGAAAAGTGAGTTCGTTCTCGAGGAGTGTGTGTTTTGTGTTCCAAGTATTAATAAACGTTATTTGGATTAGTATCATTTTTATGGTAAAAAGAGAGAAAAATGAAGAAGGATTAGGCTAAAATTACACTACGACGAAAAACGTAAAAACGTAAAACGAGACGTAAAAATTAAATTTAACTAAATAAATTATGAAATTACAAATAAATCCTAAAAAATATAACTAAGGCTCAAAAATCAATAAAACTTTTTGTAACTTTTTAACTTAATTAATATTTAATTTTTAAAACTAATTAAAGTTCTAAAAATCAAATAAATGAACAAAAAGCCCCATGCAAGTTTTTATAATTTGTAAACCTATATTATATTTTTCTAATTTTATCTATTTTTAAAACTAATTTTATCTATTTTTAGACAATTAAATAAAAACAGAATTTTTAAAATATATAAAAAATAAAAGACAAAGAGGAAAAATGTGAAACCAATTTTTAAAATTCCTAAATGAAAGCTAAGACGGGAGAAAAATAAAAGAAACAAGAAAAGTCAACAAAATAAGCCAATAGGCTGAAGATAAGACCACGGCTTATTTTATCAAAGGGAGATGAAAATTACTTTAAATACCAAACGTTACCAAACGTTACCAAGAAAAAGTACTTCGTACACTGGTAACACACCTTACTCCTGTACAGCAGGTCGGGTGTTCGAAGATGGGCCAAACTGAGCTTTTTGCTTGTATTTTTTTATTTTTATTTGGAGTAGAGGCACCCCTAATAGCTTTCAGCTATTGGGGAGTCAACAAAAAGCTGAAAACAATCAAGAATAAGCCACAAACAGCTCCAATAAGCACAGATAATCTCAGGCATAAAAACAGCTATTTTACAATATCAGTGGCAACAAACAGTGGCAAAAAATAACAAAGGCAGTGGTAAAAACACACTATGCCCGATATCTGAAAATAAGTTATTCTTTGTTATCAAATATCAGGTGAACAAGAAAAGCACGATCTGAGACAGATACCTGAACTTGAAAATTTGGCGACTTTTGATGAG
Source organism: Glebionis coronaria (assembly GCA_025667525.1). Taxonomy (NCBI): domain Eukaryota; kingdom Viridiplantae; phylum Streptophyta; class Magnoliopsida; order Asterales; family Asteraceae; genus Glebionis; species Glebionis coronaria. The sequence goes on from CM046882.1 coordinate 346,352,574, forward strand.
CTGTTAAGCCACCAACAAGCTCCCTAACCACAAACTAGTAACTAGCCGATCTTGATAAGCATATAAATTAGCAACCTACAAGATTCTATACTCTAATTCAAAAAATCAAAATCACAAATCCTATATGTTATGTTTTGGCTTTTTTTCACAACACTTGCAAAACTCAACTACACATCTAGCTGCTTTAAAGCCACACTCAAAAACACATATTCTACCATAAACAAAGATGTGCAGACTTTAGTAGTGGGACCTAGTTGTCACCCTAGTCCTTTGAACACCTCAACCAAACACCCCTTTATTTCTGGTTTGAAAATATTAACAAAGAAATTTTTGTGTTAACTAAGATGAAACACTTAAATCATAAAACAAATGTAAGATTTATCTAATGTAAACTAAGAACACACCAAAATCACGCCAAAGACGTATATCACATAAATAAGTAAAAAATTGCAAGAAGGTTCAAGCAATAACCTACCTTGACCTTGTTCAGGCCAAGTGCTTATGCTGATGCCATTCTTGGAATTAGTAGCTTATGATGAGCTTATGCAAGGAGAATGATATGTGGCTGTGTAGAGTAAGTGCTACAATAGTCCCACACCTAGACTACAACAGTCTAGGTGTGATGTCTTCTAAATAACTCCATGTGATGAACACAACAAAGAAACAATAAACAAGCTCCTAAATCTCAGTTAAAAGCTGATGGTGGTAAAAATACATGTTTAGGAAAACAACGTATAAGGGGCAAGTATTAAACTCGACGATTTAGGAAAACCGACAAGTCGAATAAATTCCAAGTTCGTTCTCGAAGGAGGTGTGTGAATTAAGTGCCAAATATATAAAATCAAGAGTTCGGATTAGTGACCTTTTTGGGTTAAGAGAAAAAAGTTAAAGACGAGCTACGATTACGATTACACTACAACGAATTAACGTAAAACGCGAACGTAAATACGTAAAACGTGACGAAATTAAAAATTAAACCTAAAAATTAATTTAAAATTAAAACTAAGTCTAAAATAATATAAATAAGAATAAAAATTCAATAAATAAGTTTTAAAACCTTTTATTAATTAAATATTCAATTTTAAATGCTAATTAAAGCCCTAAAATTAAATATAATTAACAAAAAGCACAAAATATTATTTTATTGAACAAATAACTCACTTATATTATTTAAAGACTAAAAAGTATTTTCCTAAATTTTAAAAACTATTTTTCTATTTTTAAAACACTAAAAACTATTTTTAAAACTAAAATAATAATTAAAAATATTAAAATAATGCTAAAATTAATTTGACTTTTTCAAAAATCCTAAATTATATAACTAAATAGTAGAAAATTGAAAAAAGTTGAAAACAAAACTTTTTTACACTAAAAGACAAAGCAGATTTGATTTAAAACTAATTAAACTAAAATTAAGTCTAAAAATACTTAAAAAGGTGAACAGTAAAATATTTTAAAACTAAAAATCTTAAAAATCTTTTTCTGAATCTAAGACAATTTTTAAGACTAAAAAATATTCAAATTTTACACTAAAAGACAAAAAACAGTTAATTAAAAACTAATTAAAAAATTTAATTTAATCTAAAAAATAATAAATGAACAGTAACTGAAAAATAAACTTTATAGAAAATTCAGAAATAAAATAAGAAAAATTAAAAAATTAAAATCGGCTACAATTCCAAAAATAGTTCACTAAAGACAAAAATAGAAGAAACTAAAAGTGACACTTGGTCTGATTTTGTCTTGTTCCTAAGCAGTGGGAATTTTTACACTAGCAGGGGGAACTTGGTTCCCACTACTTTCAATAAAAAAACGGGTCTGTGGACTTAAATGCTTGTAGCTTGCTTGTTTCTTGATTTTACTTGGACAATTGGGCACCCCTACACTTAGTGGAGTGTAGGGAGTCTAGTTAAGCAAATAAAACAGCAAGTTCAAGCCAATAAAATCACAATCAAGAGCAAATAACAGTTGGGCACTATATCTGATTTAGTTTGCACTTGGGTGGATTTGAGGCACTCAACTCTTGGTCAATACAATCACCAAACCACAATTAAACAATACCAAGCCCTAGATTACACTTATCCCTAACAGATATGAAGATTTTTAAGATCAAAATCACTAAAATAAACTAGATAATAGCCTATGACTGTTTTATATTACTCTAACAAATAAAGAGCATGCAACTTTCTTTTTTATCCTACAATACTTGAAACAAACTGTCAATCACCTACTACCACTAAGATTAAGACATGTTAGACCTTTTTTCAAACAAAAAGTTGTCACCACTTTTCTTTAAATCCCACATCCAAACACCCTTTAATATTTTCTGAATTGAGATTAACAAAGAAATTTCATTCAAACCTGCTCAAAACTGGTTTAACTTCAAACTAATAAGCATCAGAAACATGAATGGACATAAACAAATACTTAAGCTAACAATTACACAGGATTCACACAAATTCATATAGCACATGCAATTTTCAGGCCAAAAAGGATATAGTAGTGGTTTCAAGCTGTAACCTGCTGATGCCTTCACCAAATCAGCTTAAAGGGCTTGAAGGAGCTTACGAAAGAAGTGTAGAGACCCTTGTTGGTGGAATCTCTAAGAGACCCAAAGGGGACAATATCTTCACAAACGTAAACAAAATGGAAAGAGGTGAAATTGGGGTCTTGTTTCCTGCATAAACACAAACAACCAAGAGACCACTTGAAGCTCACATAGGTCAATACCATAAGCTGTATGATGAGATGGCATTTATACATGATCTCATCGTTCTTTTCGGGCTTTAAATGCATTAAAATGTCATAAAATACCATATATATGCTTGTGTTTGTTTACTTGTGTATTTTAGGTATGGATATCGTGAAAAAGACAAAAGATCACAAGAAACAAGGAAAAACGGACACGAGAAACGAAGCCGTACAAAGAATCGGGCCCTAATTCATGAGTTATCCAAGATTAAACCTTGAAGACTTGAAGATATGCAAGATTGATCCTCAAACAATGAAGAAATGACACTTAAAACCCTTGTGAATTCATAATTACAAGTTTGGTCCCTTAAGTTTGTCAATGTTACAAAATGGTCCTTCAACTTTGAAGAAATGGCAAGATTAGTCCCTCATCAATTCTAATTTGTCAATTATGGTCCCTCGTGGAGTCAAAGATACATTGAAAGACCTTTGAAGATCAAGAAAGTCCAAATTCAGTCCCTCAATTATGGAGAAATGGCAAAAATAACCCTTGATATCTTTTTGGAAAAGTTTTGTGCCAAAAGTGTGAAGATGAAAACTTAATTAACAAAGGAAAGAAAGTTTTGTTGGCTGAAAACGTTTTATACCCATTTCACCAAAACACAAGGACTTGTTATGTCATTTCCCTAAGTTTAAACAAAACAAACACGCGCCAAACACTTAACCTCCACTAAAAACGGATCAAACGTGGCACTGTTCACACGTATGAACCCAGTTTTACTTTTTACAAAACAAAGGGGAAAAGGAAATTACCTTAGCACATGTGTGATTCACACATGCAGAAACCTATCCCAACATTAAATCCCTCTTCTCCACTCACCAATGGACCTCACACCCCAAACCGTTACCCCATCACATCACACCCTCCTCTCCAAGTAAGGACACTTGTCAAGATCAACAACTTAGACTCTCTGCTTAACTAGCAAGCTAAAATGAACGGTTTTGATCATTTTGGACAGCTCACCAACAACAAACGGCATCAAGCACTCAAGGATAATTTAGGAAATTCACATCTAGGGTTTTTGAATAATGTTATGTATGCATTTGCCTATAAAAGGAGACCTCAACTTGTGAGAGTCCCTTTGTTCCAGATTTTGGCTATAATCTTTGTAATTACTTTTTATTTAAATAAAATTTGAATTTCCTAATATTTGTGAAATCTCTTTTGTGTTTATTAAAAGTTGGTGTTTGAATAGCTGAAATCTGTGTTCCATTTGATCTTTTAGACCTTCCTTAATCTTGTGGTTAAGGCACGTCTATGTTTGATAGGTTTTCAAAGGTTCAAAAACCTTGAAATCCTTGTTACTGTTTTGGTTATTATCTTGTACTAACCCTTAGCCAAAATCCTTAAGCTCCTTCAAGCTTGTTGACACCAAGCCCGAGAAGAGTTTTAAGCTCTTGGTTGAGTTGTTTGCTCATTTGTGTTGAAGAATCATCATAATCAAAACCTTGTTCTACTTTGAACATCAGCAGGTTTTGATCTTCCTTGTTGAAGAACCTTGGTCTTGTTCTAGTTGTTGAACAAGGTCCAAGGAGCATAGCTGGTTCTCTTAGGATGTTGTGGAGGACAGGTATAATCCCTTGTTTAAGTTTCCCCTTAAAACTTCATGATATTGCCTGTTTTTGATTTTGTGTTCTTGTGTTTATGGTTGTGATTTTTGTGTTTGAATCTGCTAGATGTCACCTAGGAAGTGTGTTTGAATCATAAAATAAGTAGGTTGTTAGTTGGAATCACAAGTTGCTTTGAAAAGTTGTAGATTAAGGACTGTTTGGGATTACTGGTTCATAAGGCCTTGTGGCCTTGTGCCCTTAGTTCTTTAGGTTTGGGAAGTCTAAACAAGTCATTTTGAACAAGTTTTAGTCATTGGTTAAGTTTCTGAAAGATTGGGAAAAGGATTTGCAGTTTTGCAAAAAAATCTGATAAAAGTGTTTTGGAATTGGTCAAACACATCAGATCCAATAACTTCTTTGTTAGTTGGATATAAGGTCTGAAATCAGGTTTGGGAATAGTTTGGGTGAGAAGTTATCTATTGGTTATCTAGTTGTTGAATTTGGTAGCTTATTGTGTTTGTTATAGCTTATCAAAATTGGCTGAAGTGGTCATTTGCATCAGTAAAGTGACCACCTCATTTGGTGTTTGCATTGGTATTTCTAGTGTAAGGATTGTTGTTTTGTTGCTTGGATCCTATTTGTGTGCTGCTTGTGAGGTTATTTGGTTACTTGGATTGCTTTGTTGATAGCTTATAAGCTTACTGGCTTATTAGCTTATTTGTGCCAAAACTCATCAAGTCTACTCAACTGGTAGACCTTGATTCACAAGGTTTGTACTCAAGCCTTGAACAGCAGGGTGAAAAACAAGTCTCAACACTTCATTAAGTCTGTCAACGTCCAATTTGTGCTTGTCAGTGTTTGATTTACACTTGTCAGCATTTGACTTTTGGTCAAACTTGGTCACATAGCTTATTGAATCTGTTTTGCTTATTGGTACATGCAACAACTTGGTTTTTGTAATAGAACTCAATTTTCTCAGCTTAATAACAAGTCTGGAAGGTTACAAGTCTTTTGGTTAAGCTTTTGCTAGAAAACTAGCTTATTTGGCTTTTTCAGCCAGCTTATTGGTTCTTACAACTTATTCTTCTTGGATTTTTGTGATTTTCTTGATTGATTATTCTTAGTTAAGCTATTTGTGAGCTTTTGCAACAAACCAGAGCTTCTGAAACAGCCTAGAACTCTATCCCGACTATTTTGTCGTTTTGTGGAATTGTTCTTTGCTTATTTCTGGCTTATTGAGTGTGCTTTTTCAAAATTTCTATTTACAGATCTCTTTAGTATCCCAAAAGAAGGTTGTGTGTCAAATTAGAGCTTATGGCATTGGCTTATTGCTTAATGGGCTTATTGGCCAAGAATAAGCTGTTTGTTCATTAAGATGTGAAAAGCTCACTTTCAGCTTTTGGGCCTTCAAAGTTTTGTGTTTAGAATTAAATTTTGAGTCAGGTAGTACTTTTCCAAGTCATTTGGGCTTATTTTGACTTTTTGGGCTAAAAAGCCCATTAAGCTTGACTGTTTTTGCTTTTAGCCCATTAGGGGCAATTTGGTAATTTCACTTTCATTTTCTGATTATTTAGGTTAAAATAAACTAGTTTGCAAGTTTTTAGAATTTTTTATAATTTTTGGATTTTTAATATTATTTTAATATTATTTTATTATTATTTTTCAAATTTCACATTTTTGCACTTTCAATATTTTTCTTAGCTTAAATACATTAAAATAGGATTTTTTTTCAACTCTTAGATTAATTTTATCATCTTTAGATTATTTTTATAATTATTTTAAGTTTTAATAGTTTTTAAATCATTTTAAATAGTTTTTCTTAGTTTAAAATTTTATAAAAATATTTTTTAATCTTTTTAGGTTATTTTAGAGGTTTACCAATTGAAAAATATTTATTTGGGCTTTTTGATAATTAATTTGATTTTTAGGGCTTTAATTAGCATTTAAAAATTAATATTTAATTAATTAAAAGGTTTGAAAAAGTTTTGATCATTGGTAAACTCTTAGTTTATTTATTTTGATTTTTGGTGAATTTTTGGTAATTTTTAGAATTAATTTTTGTTTTTGTACTTTTTACGGTTTTACGTGTAGTCGTAGTAGTAATTAATTTCACGTCTTCGTCATCCTCTTTTCTCATCCCCTTTCTTTTAAATATTAATCTCAAACCAATTACGAATTACTCACACACATATACCTCCTTGGGAAACGAACTTTAACCTTTGGGTCATTAGTGCTTGATTTTCCTAAATCATCACTTAATACTTACCGCTCATTTACGCTCTTTTGTTTTCCTAAACAAGAGGTGTAATTTTCCTACAATCATTTTTTGCGCCGCTGCCGGGGAGGTGTGTCGTGATTAATTTGTCTTGTTGTTTTTAATATTAACCATAAATAGTATTTGTATTAGTAGAAATCTACTAATACGTATTATCGGTTTTTTGGTTTTTCTTGTGAAATTATTATTACTATATTGTATTAAGTATCACAATCAATACAAAATATCTCCAAAAGTGTGAAAACACAACCTTAATTGGGATATGATCTCCTAATTATTGTATTCGAATCTCAAACAAAAAGAAAAAGGCAAAAATAGATAAATACTTTCGTGAAGCTCGATTTTGAAAAATACAAACTATAAGGTGGGTATAAGGCGGGTATTATAAAATATACCCTAAGGAAAAAGGCTCTTAAGTGCTTCGCGCCGCCTCATTTCCCCGCTTGCTTGTGAGTATTTTGAGATTGAAGGCTAATCAAGGGTTTTGCCGCCCAAAGTATTATTACGTATAATATATTTGCTTGGTTTTCTTTGTGATTAAACCCTCTTGAACAATTTGGTTTTCACCAAAGTTCTAAGTCATTCGAAGGCGTTCACTCCACGTGATCATTTTCATTCCTTTGAGGCTTCTTTAATCAAGAGTTTGATTCGAGGAGAGATTTGGTAGATTGTTGTCTACGAAGATACACCAAAATCCAAAAAAATTAAAAACAATCAAAAACAAAAAAAAAAATTGAAAATTCACAAAACACCCAAAAAGAATCTTCTTTGCTCACCTCCCATTCTTCGTGAAGTTTATGATCACTCGTAATCAAGCAAAACGAGCTCGTAAACGTCTTCAAAAGCAAGCAAATCAAGAGACGTTGATTGTAGAACAAACTCCAATTGTTGAACCTATTGTAGAACAAGAAGTCGTCATGGCAAATCGTACTATGATGGAGTTTCTACAAGCACCCACCGAGGGTTTTGGAGAGGCCATTGTGATTCCCGCTATCCTTGCGAAGAATTTCAAGATTAAGACGGGTTTAATGTCTATGTTGCAAGCTAATAAGTTTAGAGGTCATGAGAAAGACAACCCGCATTACCACATAAGGAATTTTAATCGTCTCACCGCTACTAGCAAGTTTAAGGATGTTCCACATGACGCCATTAAGATGATGTTGTTTCCATACTCGTTAGATGGACCCGCTAAAATTTGGCTTGAGAAAGAACCGCCAAATTCAATTTTGACATGGGGTGATCTCGTTTCTAAGTTTGTGAACAAATTTTTTCCACCATCTAAAACAACACATTTGAAAAATGAGATTTCAAGATTTGTACAAAGAAATAATGAAAGTTTTTCAATGGCATGGGAACGATTTAAAGAAATGTTACATGAATGTCCACACCATGATTTTTCGGAATTGCATCAAGTGGATACGTTTTATAATGGGCTTAATGATCATGAACGAGATTACTTGAATGCCGCCGTGGGTGGTAATTTTTTGTGCAAAACAACCGATGAAGCTTTAAAGATTATCGAGAATAGATCTAAGGTTTATAGCCCTCATAACACACCGAGTGTTGCCAATTTGGGTTCATCATCGTCGTCATCATCTCGTAGCATCAATGCCTTACATGATGAAGCTAATGAGGAAAATCGGTTTTTCTATAGATTTGCTAATCTTATGACTCATTGGAAAGCACAAGAGGCTTTGAATTCCTCTTCGGTTAAAGCGGTTGAAAAGAGTTGTTTGTCTTGTTGTGGAGCTCATGATCTTTCCGAGTGCATTACCACCGGTGGTAACACTTCGAGTGCTTACGTAGCAACGGGAACTTACAACCAAAACGGCCAAGGTTCCCGCCCAAATCAAGCTCCATCAAATCAAAATGCTAATAACTATCGAAACAACAATCATGGTGGTAATTATCAAGGCAATTCACGTAACTACAACAAAGGGAATTATCAAAGTGGGAATGGACAAGTCACTAATCAAAACCAAAACCGTGATTTTTCAAAACACTACACAAGGTTTTCAAAATGCTCACACTAAAAATCTTCAAGGAGAATTTTTGGATTATGCTAAAGCAAATGATGCTAAGTTTGATAACATGCAACGTGAGATGATTAGCTTAAGATCCGAGTTGAAAAACGAGCTTAAAAACGAACTTGCTAATGAACTTAAAACTCATGCTAATAAAATGAAAGGAAATGTTCAACGTCTTCAACAAAATCAACAAATGATGGAACAAGGACAACATGAGATTAAGCAAGAATTGTTAAAAGCGGATGCTAGGCAATCAAAATTTGAAGACCGAATGGCAAAAATGTTTGAAGCAATCATGTGTAAACCCTCTTCCTCGGGTGGTCTTCCTAGTGATACCATTGCAAACCCGAAGGGAGAAATGAAGGTTATTACTACACGAAGTGGTAAAACTTTCAATGAACCAATCTCTAGTCCAAGTACTTCTACAGAGAAGGAAATCGATAAAGAGCCTGAGGTGATGGTCGAAAAGGAGCATATTACAATCCCACGAAGTACCGCTCATACCACACCTACGGTTGAACCAATACCAATTATGGAACCCGAGTTTCCAAGGCCGTTGCCTAATGTCCAACCCACACTACCCTTACCTTACCCTTCGAGACGTAACAAGGAAAAGGCACAAGAGCGGAATAATTATCAATTTTAGCTTTTTATGAAAATGTTTCGTGACATGCATTTTAACATAAGTTTTGCCGACGCTCTTATCATGATGCCTCGATTCGCCGCAAACTTCAAAAGTATGCTAAACAACAAAGAGAAGTTACAACAATCGTCTAGTTGTTCATCGGTTTTTCTTAGCCGCATACCACAAAAAGTCGGTGATCCCGGTAAATTTTTGATTCCGTGTGCAATTCAAGATATGGAGGAATGCTACGCCTTGGCCGATCTTGGTGCTAGTATTAATTTAATGCCTCTTGAGATTTTCAAATCGCTTTCGCTTCCGGCTCTTACTCCTTCGAACATGTCTATCGAGATGGCCGATCATTCTACGATTTTAGCATGTGGAGTAGCTGAGGACGTTTTCGTTAAAGTTGGAAAGTTTTACTATCCCGTTGACTTTATCGTTGTAGACATTCCTATCGATCGAAAAGTTCCTCTCATTTTGGGTCGTTCATTTTTGGATACATCAAGAGCAATTATTGATGTTCATGCTCGAAAAATCACCCTTCGTTTCAATGAGGAAGAACTAGTCATCAATGCAACACAAAACTCCAATATTTCTCATGTCTATTCTATTGCAACTTTAAACCATGGTAATTCAACCAATGTCGTTTGCAAAGAATTTTTACCAAGAGTTTTAGGAAATGTCGCCAAAAACAATTTACCATTTCCTCCGCCGGTGGAGGTTATGAGTGTAAAGCCTACAAAGAAGAAACCGTCAATACTTGAATCAAAAAATCCTTCGCCTCACCTCGAACATTCATTCTTTAAAAGTGTTGATAAGTCGTCGGTTTCTACGGAAGATCTTTCGGATGACGAATATGTTGACCCCGATGGGGAGGTTTTCTTTGTCGATAAACGTTTTGAGAACTTACCACCACCCCAAAACGGTTTTCAAATGTGATAATTTTTAGTGTGACTAACATCGTCTTAGAAACACCAAATATTTTCGACATAATCAAAAAGGGTTTTCATAAGGAGAGTTTAAAAGGTAAAAAAGGAAAAGATTTTAAATGTGATTTAATTGATTTTTCTACAAAACTAACTCCGTCATCACCACGTGTTTTGAGTGCTACAAGCTCGTCTACTCCTTTTGACGATGCTTTATGTGGTTTTAGTATTGGGGAAGCCCCTTATGTTCCCTCATCCTTGTTCACCGAGGAAGAGATATTCGATCCTGGAATTTCATGTAAAGGGAAATCTCGGTCTTCCACCGATGCAATAAATGAAAACTATATTTATTTGCTTGGTGCGAGTCTACCTCGAGTAGCTCAAAAGTTTGTCTTACCAATTGTCCCACCCTTCTACTTCTCATCTCTTTTCTTCAAACTCTTTGAGTTTATGGCACGTGTGGAAGTGGCGTTGAATTGTTTATCCAATGAAAACGAAGACGCCATCTTTGATCCCGGTATTTTGTATCATTTAAGGACTTAGTCCTTAATATCGGTTGTTTTTGGGCCTTGTTCATCATGTAAGCCTCATTAAAAATTGACCATACCATGATTTTCCCTAAATGTTCACATATTGAGGGGATCGAGTCGAGCTCATGACTCGGTAATCAAAAACGAGGTGCCTCGTGGGGGAGACCCCATGCTTATCCTTTTATGCTTACAAATAACTAATGAGAGGGGATTTGTGCCCTTCCAACTCGTTGTCTCGTGGTTGTTTGTGATTGTGTTATCTAGATCATCATCATCTACGATTGAAGACTCTCGTGTTCGTTTACGTGAGCCTCCATCGTTTGTTTGAAGAAGTTTTTCACGAATCCATTGACATATCCTTTATTGTTCTAACAATTATCTTTTAGCATACTTAATAAACGGCTTTAGATATATTGTTGATCACCCTTTCCATGCTAGATCCTAAGCATTCGACTCTTCGTCTCTAGTATGGGGGTGCTCCACCTTTAAACTCGAAACATTGAGGACAATGTTTACTTTTAGTATGGGGGGTGAATAGATACTTGCTTTGCTACGCCCTCACGTTTTCCAACTTTCAAAGTTTTGATTGCTAATAAGGCTAAAAATGGCCAAATTTTAAAATTTTTCTTAGTTTTCATAAGTGTTTTTAAGACACGAATGTATATTTTCTGATTGGTAGAATAAGAGCTAATTTTTGACTTGATGGGCATTTGGAGCCATTTACATTTCTTAACCCGCTCAATTCAAGTTTTACTAGACTTTTATATAGGGAACTTTAAAACGCGAAGGTCTTAGCTCATTCGGGTTAAGAACAAGAACTTTTTGCAAGTTCCTATAAATGATCCTACAAAGTCACTTATCAAGGGAACTATAAAATGCATTCTCTAAACTTGAAAATTTCCAAGAAAGTGCAAGATCCTATAGGTGGCTTGAAAACCTAAAACTTTGATTTGATATAGTCTTAATGAAAGCTAATCCAAATTTGGCTTAATTTTGACTTGCATGGCTAAGTATTCACGAGTCTCTTTAATTAGAGGTCTTTATATAGTGAAGAACGAGAAATGATAGAGTTAGACAAGTGATCATGCTAAACGTAGAACATGAAAATGTTCTTTCAAAACCTATATGTTTTTAATTGTGGCTTTTTCTTCCCATAAGATCAATGCATTAGGAATAAAAATAATTGCAATAAGTAAGGTCGTACGATTTGAAAGGTTACTTAGCCTCTAGCGCAAGATCGTTTAAAAGTTGCTCGGGGTTGAATAGAGTTCATAGCCAAGGCATAACTTATTGAAGCGGGACGCGAAGATTGGTGAAGATCCAAAAAGGCCCTAACAAGGCATGAGGAGATCTATTTTTGCTAAAGATCCAAGATGATGTGAAGTATCATTATTCCTAAATCAATATGAAGGATCGAGACACACGACGAAAAGCAATTACTCCCCTAAAGATCACGGAGAAAGTCTATCCAAAAAGACCCTTACAAGGTATAAGGATAAATATATCCAAGTCCGAAAAGGAGGCGGATCGTTGTATATCAAAGTCCGAAATAAGGATCAAAGAAAAATGATGAAGTCGTGGTCCAAATATGAAGAATCTCTCAAAAACGTCAAGTGAAGAAATTCCAAAATATGAAGAGAAGACCATAATTTCAAGAACGTCTTCCAAGATTTGAAGTGAAGTACATGCCAAATATCGGTCCGAGAAAGGTCTCAAATCGTGAAACGAGTTATGCCAAGATATGAACTTAAGGAGATACACGAGAAGCCGTTTTAAAAGATTTTGTCCTTCGGCTAACTATCGATTATATCGTGCTACTTTGCTTTCGGACTAATAACTACTCAAATAAGTCAATATGAATCACTTGTGATCCATAACAAATAGTTAAAAAATGCTAGTAACCCATTTCCTTTTATAATAACTAGGATTGCGGGGAGAAAAAGTATTACACAATTTGGACGTATGAGTAGTGTTAGCATTGTGACTTGTACCAACAATGATCTAGTTTTTGCACTTAGCATGGAATGTATGACAATGAAGGATGACGAAATTTACTCTAAGGGACATTTACTTGTTTCTATTCTTTGACCCTAAAAGTCACATTCGTGATGAAAATCATACATTATGTCTTTACACATCTTCGTAGTATTATTGCAAGTCTTTTACTCTTCAATAAAGGTTAATAAAATTGAATTTTGGTGATGCTTAGATACTTTATTCTAGCATTACGTGAGGGCACGATAATGGCTTAGTATGGGGAGTGATGAGATAGCATTTATACATGATCTCATCGTTCTTTTCGGGCTTTAAATGCATTAAAATGTCATAAATACCATATATATATGCTTGTGTTTGTTTACTTGTGTATTTTAGGTATGGATATCGTGAAAAAGACAAAAAGATCACAAGAAACAAGGAAAAACAGACACGAGAAACGAAGCCCTACAAAGAACCGGGCCCTAATTCATGAGTTATCCAAGATTAAACCTTGAAGACTTGAAGATATGCAAGATTGATCCTCAAACAATGAAGAAATGACACTTAAAACCCTTGTGAATTCATAATTACAAGTTTGGTCCCTTAAGTTTGTCAAAATTACAAAATGGTCCTTCAACTTTGAAGAAATGGCAAGATTAGTCCCTCATCAATTCTAATTTGTCAATTATGGTCCCTCATGGAGTCAAAGATACATTGAAAGACCTTTGAAGATCAAGAAAGTCCAAATTCAGTCCCTCAATTATGGAGAAATGGCAAAAATAACCCTTGATATCTTTTTGGAAAAGTTTTGTGCCAAAAGTGTGAAGATGAAAACTTAATTAACAAACGAAAGAAAGTTTTGTTGGCTGAAAACGTTTTATACCCATTTCACCAAAACACAAGGACTTGTTATGTCATTTCCCTAAGTTTAAACAAAACAAACACGCGCCAAACACTTAACCTCCACTAAAAACGGATCAAACGTGGCACTGTTCACACGTATGAACCCAGTTTTACTTTTTACAAAACAAAGGGGAAAAAGAAATTACCTTGGCACATGTGTGATTCACACATGCAGAAACCCATCCCAACATTAAATCCCTCTTCTCCACTCACCAATGGACCCCACACCCCAAACCGTTACCCCATCACATCACACCCTCCTCTCCAAGTAAGGACACGTGTCAAGATCAACAGCTTAGACTCTCTGCTTAACTAGCAAGCTAAAATGAACGGTTTTGATCATTTTGGATAGCTCACCAACAACAAACGGCATCAAGCACTCAAGGATAATTTAGGAAATTCACATCTAGGGTTTATGAATAGTGTTATGTATGCATTTGCCTATAAAAGGAGACCTCAACTTGTGAGAGTCCCTTTGTTCCAGATTTTAGCTATAATCTTTGTAATTCCTTTTTATTTAAATAAAATTTGAATTTCCTAAAATTTGTGAAATCTCTTTTGTGTTTATTAAAAGTTGGTGTTTAAATAGCTGAAATCTGTGTTCCATTTGATCTTTTAGACCTTCCTTAATCTTGTGGTTAAGGCACGTCTATGTTTGATAGGTTTTCAAAGGTTCAAAAACCTTGAAATCCTTGTTACTGTTTTGGTTATTATCTTGTACTAACCTTTAGCCAAAAGTCTTAAGCTCCTTCAAGCTTGTTGACACCAAGCCTGAGAAGAGTTTTAAGCTCTTGGTTGAGTTGTTTGCTCATTTGTGTTGAAGAATCATCATAATTAAAACCTTGTTCTGCTTTGAACAGCAGCAGGTTTTGATCTTCCTTGTTGAAGAACCTTGGTCTTGTTCTAGTTATTGAAAAAGGTCCAAGGAGAATAGCTGGTCCTCTTAGGATGTTGTAGAGGACAGGTATAATCCCTTGTTTAAGTTTACCCTAAAAACTTCATGATATTGCCTGTTTTTGATTTTGTCCTTTGATTTTATGTTCTTGTGTTTATGGTTGTGATTTTTGTGTTTGAATCTGCTAGATGTCACCTAGGAAGTGTGTTTGAATCATAAAATCAGTAGGTTGTTAGTTGGAATCACAAGTTGCTTTGAAAAGTTGTGGATTAAGGACTGTTTGGGATTACTGGTTCATAAGGCCTTGTGGCCTTGTGCCCTTGGTTCTTGAGGTTTGGGAAGTCTAAACAAGTCATTTTGAACAAGTTTTAGTCATTGGTTAAGTTTCTGAAAGATTGGGAAAAGGATTTGCAGTTTTGTAAAAAAATCTGATAAAAGTGTTTTGGAATTGGTCAAACACATCAGATCCAATAACTTCTTTGTTAGTTGGATCTAGGGTCTGAAATCAGGTTTGGGAATAGTGTGGGTGATAAGCTATCTATTGGTTATCTGGTTGTTGAATTTGGTAGCTTATTGTGTTTGTTATAGCTTATCAAAGTTGGCTGAAGTGGTCATTTGCATTAGCAAAGTGACCACCTCATATGGTGTTTGCATTGGTATTTCTAGTGTAAGGATTGTTGTTTTGTTGCTTGGATCCTATTTGTGTGATGCTTGTGAGGTTATTTGGTTACTTGGATTGCTTTGTTGATAGCTTATAAGCTTACTGGCTAATTGGCTTATTTGTGCCAAAACTCATCAAGTCTACTCAACTGGTAGACCTTGATTCACAAGGTTTGTACTCAAGCCTTGACCAGCAGGGTGAAAAACAAGTCTCAACACTTCATTAAGTCTGTCAACGTCCTATTTGTGCTTGTTAGCGTTTGATTTACACTTGTCAGCGTTTGACTTTTGGTCAAACTTGGTCACATAGCTTATTGAATCTGTTTTGCTTATTGGTACATGCAACAACTTGGTTTTTGTAATAGAACTCATTGTTCTCAGCTTAATAACAAGTCTGGAAGGTTACAAGTCTTTTGGTTGAGCTTTTGCTAGAAAACTAGCTTATTTGGCTTTTTCAGCCAGCTTATTGGTTCTTACAGCTTATTCTTCTTGGCTTTTTGTGATTTTCTTGATTGATTATTCTTAGTTAAGCTATTTGTGAGCTTTTGCAACAAACCAGAGCTTCTAAAACAGCCTAGAACTCCATCCCGACTATTTTGTCGTTTTGTGGAATTGTTCTTTGCTTATTTCTGGCTTATTGGGTCTGCTTTTTCAAAATTTCTTTTTACAAATCTCTTTAGTATCCCAAAAGAAGTTTGTGTGTCAAATTAGAGCTTATGGCATTGGCTTATTGCTTAATGGGCTTATTGGCCCAATAAGAATAAGCTGTTTGTTCATTAAGCTGTGAAAAGCTCACTTTCAGCTTTTGGGCCTTCAGAGTTTTGTGTTTAGAATTAAATTTTTAGTCAGATAGTGCTTTTCCAAGTCATTTAGGCTTATTTTGACTTTTTGGGCTAAAAAGCCCATTAAGCTTGACAGTTTTTGCTTTTAGCCCATTTAGGGGCCCATTTGGGGCAATTTGGTAACTTCACTTTCATTTTCTGATTATTTAGGTTAAAATAAACTAGTTTGCAAGTTTTTAGAATTTTTTATAGTTTTTGGATTTTTAATATTATTTTAATATTATTTTATTATTATTTTTCAAATTTCACATTTTTGCACTTTTTATATTTTTCTTAGCTTAAATACATTAAAATAGGATTTTTGCAACTCTTAGATTAATTTTATCAACTTTAGATTAATTTTTATAGTTATTTTAAGTTTTAATAGTTTTTAAATCATTTTAAATAGTTTTTCTTAGTTTAAAAATTTATAAAAATAGTTTTTAATCTTTTTAGGTCATTTTAGAGGATTATCAATTAAAAAATCTTTATTTGGGATTTTTGATAATTAATTTGATTTTTAGGGCTTTAATTAGCATTTAAAAATTAATATTTAATTAATTAAAAGGGTTGAAAAAGTTTTGATCATTGGTAAACTCTTAGTTTATTTATTTTGATTTTTGGTGAATTTTTGGTAATTTTTAGAATTAATTTTTATTTTTGTACTTTTTACGGTTTTACGTGTAGTCGTAGTAGTAATTAATTTCACGTCTTCGTCATCCTCTTTTCTCATCCCCTTTCTTTCAAATATTAATCTCAAACCATTACGAATTACTCACACACATATACCTATTTGGGAAACGAACTTTAACCTTTGGGTCATTAGTGCTTGATTTTCCTAAATCATCACTTAATACTTACCGCTCATTTACGCTCTTTTGTTTTCCTAAACAAGAGGTGTAATTTTCCTACAATCATTGTATGTCATACAACTTATGCTTTTTGACTTATGTGAACAGTAAACTGTTAATAAAAAAATGATAAAAGATTTTAGAAAATCTTTGAAAAATCTTGGAAAACCAATCTTTTGAAACCAAACTGAAACTAACAACCCAAAATCAACCAACTAGGCTCATGCTTCCACTTTCACTTCCACATGAGCTTAGTAGAGAGTTTCTGAAAATTCTAAAAAAAACGTCACTTGACAAAATCTTTTGATCAAAACATGAAACCTTTAAACTAAATTGCAAATAATAGTAAATGATTACACTAAGAAAAGTAATAAACTTGGAACTCAGTTTTGCACAAAAATTTAACTTTTCATTTTCATTAATAACTTAAATGTTTTTACAATAATACAGCCACATACGGCTTGTATTTATACTAGCCTAAGAAGATACTAGAACACTTTGAATAAAATAATATAAGAGGAAAAACCCTAAACCTTAATTCACTGAAAGTCCAAAAATGCCCTTTGAAGAATCTAGTCAAATAAGTGGCATGTGATTGACAGCTTGCTGAGATGATCTTGGATGTTTAAAAACTCCTTAGCCAACAAGTTAAAGCCTCGGCTATTGATCTTGGTCGGGTTTTTGGGAAGAGTGGACAAGGACGTTAGCAGGGGAGCTCATGGTGGGGTCCATGGGTTCACATGACAATGTTTGGTGAGTTGGGTTTTGTTTGTGGGTAGGTTAATTAGCAATCTAGAAAATAATAGCCAAAACCCCCTTAGATTTAGGTTAATCGTAGGTGGGGAATTTTAGGGTTTATGAGGGGATTAAGGAGGAGTTTAATCTGTTTGGGGGTAATTGTGTTTTTAAAAATGTGTTAGGGAGGGAAAGAATTATTAAACAAATTTAATTAATTAAATCAGCTGGTGGAGGGTGACATGTAGGGAGGGGCGAATGTGATTGGTTGAGGGGTTTAAGTGGGCTACGTGGAGAGCTCTAAGTGGAGGGGAGAGGTTTGGTTGTCTGGCCAATTTGGCCCCCCTAATTTCTTTCTTCTTGTCTTTTTAATTTGGCAGCTCAAAACTTTCATTCCCCTATATAAATAACTTTTTGTTTTTGCATTTTGACCACAAAAAGTTTCTCAAACATGTTCCAAGGGTTTTTCTTGTTAATTTGATATTCTTCAAGGACTAATAATGCAATACCTTGAAATATTAGGGACCCAAATGAAATAATAGAGTATTGCAAGGGTATAATATGACAAGTCTTCAAAAGATGAGGGACCAATCTTGCCAATTCTTCAAACTTCAATGACTTCAAAGGAAATTCATGATTCGGGTCCGGTTCTTTGTACGGCTTCGTTTCCCATGTTCGTTTTTGCTTCATTCTTGTGATCTTTTGTTGATTTCACAATATCCGTACCTAAAATACACAATGAACAAACACAAGCATATATTTGGGTATTTTGATGATATTTTAAGCGTTTTAAGCCCGATTTGGACGATGAGACTATGTATAAAAGCAGTCTCATCACTCCCCCATACTAAACCATTGCCATGCCCTCACGCAATGCTAGAATTAAGTATCATAGCACTTCCAAAATTCATTTATGATGACAGCTATTGAAAACGTAAACTTAAATAAACTACTACATGCGTTTTAGACATAATGTATTGTTTTCATCACGAATAAGTGACTTTTGGGATCATAGAACAAGAACACGTGAATGCTTCGTTAGAAATAATTTCGTCGTCCTTGATTTTCACCCAATTCCATGCTAAGCGTGTAACGAGATCATTGTTATTATAAGTTACCAACACGATCATTTCTCATGAGTGTTAATTACACACCTAAACTCCCTTGTTCCTACTTGGTATCACTTATATTTTATTTTGTCTTAATGATCACGAGGATACATCATTGACTTATGCGTGAATAGAGATTAAGTCTAAAAATAGAGTCTTAACGGTGTAACCAAAATCATTAAATTAATAATTCACCCATGTCAAAAAATTAAGTCAACAAGAAGGATCGATAAACACGATTTTATAACGGTTTTGAACATGAGACTTATTACCAAGACTTTTATACGCCTCCTAACAGAAGGGCCTTATTATCATAGGTTTACCTCCATCTTTTATTCAACTCCGCCATGGAGCTTTTATTATGACTTCGGTCTTGCCTCGCCTTTTATTATCCTCCATCATCGGTGGTTTTATTATGGCCAAAGACGTATATCCTCACGCAAAAGCGAATTTTGGATCTTTAAAGCTTCAAAGATTAAGGCTTGATTCACTTTCAATTTGGGCATAGATTTTTCGGCCTTGTGAGCTTCAAATTTTTGCTTAATTTAGGTGAGCACTTGAAATCTTATTATTGGGTGAAGCTTTTGATTATTCGGGTGCCAATACTTCAAAACTGTGACGCTGGCGAATCCTTAATGTTTTCCCAATTTAATTACATGGAAGCTACTAAAACAATTTAGAAACCAACAATAGTGACTAAACCGCTAAATCAATATTTATTAACAATTTATTATACAAAAGCGTGGGGAGAGTAAGCTAATAATTACTACACATGAGATCGTGAAAGATTACGAGACTTATAAATAACTCTATCATTTCTCGTCCTCATTTAAGAGACTTAGCCTAAAAAGTTAAGGAATCGAAGCTAAGTGCTCAACACGCACGGTCGAGTCAAAAATTACTCTTATTCTCACCATCGGAAAACCTACATTCGTGTCTTAAACACTTATGAAAATAAGAAAACTTTTAAAATTTGGCCATTTTTAGCCTTATTTTGCAACAAAATGATAACAAAAAGATGAAATTTTGGATTGCGTGTTGACGTGAGCAAGGTGAAGTATCTACTCACCCCCCCATACTAAAACTAAACATTGTCCTCAATGTTTCGAGTCTAGGGGTGAAAACACCCCCATACTAGAGACGAAGTCGAATGCTTAATCTCGAGCATGGAAAGGGTAAAACGAATAACCTAAAAGCCGTTTAGGAATTGTGCTAATAAGATAAACATTAGAACATAAAAGGATATCATCGGATATCGGAATCTCCAAAGGAAACGATCAAAGCTCGAGTGATCCGTAAAACGAACATGAGAGGCTTCAATGATGACGATGAACCTAATAAATCACAATCACAAACAACCATGGAACAAAGGTTGGAAGACCACAAGTCCCCTCGTTAGGTTAACTAAGAAAGTGATAATATATACAAGGATAAGCATGAGAATCCCCCACGAGGCACCTTGTCTTTGATAACCGAGTTAAAAGCTCGACTCGAATCCCCATAAATGTGATCATTTAGGGATAATCATGGTTTGGTCATTTTTTGGTGGGGCTTACATGATAAACAATGCCCAAAAGCAACCGGTACTAAGGACTAAGTCCTGTGATGATGCAAAATACCGAGATCGAAGATGGCGTCCTCGTTTTCATGGGATAAACAAACCAACGCCACTTCGACACGTGCTAAAATCAAGACCCCAAAGGGGTCTAAGAAAAGAGATGAGAAATAGAAAGGTGGGGCAATGGGTAAGTCAACATAATGAGCTACTCGAGGTAGACTCACACCAAGCAAATAAATACGATTTCCATTTATTGCATCGGTAGAAGACCGAGATTTCCCTTTACAAGCAATTCTGGGATCGTAAATCTCGTCCTAGGTGGAGAAATGTGAGGGAACATAAGGGGCTTCCCCCACATTAGATCCACACCAACCGTCGTCAAAAAGAGTAGACGAGGTGGTAGTACTCAAATAACGCGGTGATGACGGAGTTAAACTTGTAGAAAAATCTTTTAAAACATTTTTAAAATCCTTTCCTTTTTCATCGTTTAAAAACTCTTTATGAAAACCCGATTTGATAATGTCGAAAATATTTGGCGTGTCAAATTCAAAATTAGTCGCGCTAAAAATCCTCACATTTAAGTCATTGGTGGGAGGGGGTGGCAGCTTATATAAGATCTCAAAACGTTTATCAATAAAGAACACCGCCCCCTCGGGGTCTACATATTCGTCATCCTCATGAACGTCGATCTCATCGATTTCTTCATCAAAGATAGGCTTGTCAAACCAAGGTTTGTCATTCCCCTCCTTGAGTATCTTAGAAACTCTCTCGAAAAGATCACGATCAATCACGAAACCATCATCCATTTGTAGGGATTGTTGATAAGTTAAATCCTCACGAATGTGGTAAACGTAATTCTCATTTGAGGAGTGTTGATTAGGCAACTCCTCGAGAATTGGATTTTTAGTGGTCACATGAGTTGGTTCGTCATCGAAAATAAGACGTTCCAACTCATTTAGTTCATCCTCGATTTTGGAAAGATCGACCTCACTCGTAGGTGGAAGTGGAGGAAAAAGAGCTAGCTCTCGTTCAATGATTTCCTCAATCTCGAGATCAAACTTGTAATCATCGTACTTCACACATTTCGTTTTAGGATAATCAAAAATTGCATGTGGCTTTCGAAGTACGTGATCAATCTCGGCAAAATCGCCATCGTCGTCGTCAAAGAAAGAGTCGATGTGAGCACTCACAACCACGGTCTTACAAGTCGAATGACTATGCTTAGGTGAATTTTCTAAGATGAGAGGATCGATGTCGATGAAACCTTTAGCCTAAACGGGTGTTAGGCTAGGAAAAGGAGGCACTTCGATGGAGTTAGAAGTTGAAGCCTCAAAGACGTGGTCCTTAGAAGGTGGTGAAGACGAGTGATACTTTTGATTTTCAATGGGTTCTCTATATTCTCTCGATATCCTCTCAAATTGATCTTGGTTCTAAGTGGAATGATTGTTCTTGGTTACTAAAAAGGGAAGTGATTTTCTAATCTACCTAAAGTTTTAAATGCATTAAAGTGTAAACTTAAATCTAAAAGCAATTATATTAATAACAATTAATTAAACTTGAATTAAAATTAAAATTAAAATATAAGTATGAACTGAAGAAACAGTAAGGAACAGTAATACTTAAAAGTACTCAAAGAAAATTAATTCGGAAGTCTGGCCTTGATTCGGAAGGTTTCACCCGGAAGTTTACTCAGAACCCTTGATCCGGAACTTCGTTCAGAACTTTACTCGGAACCCTTGATTTGGAAGTTAGTTCGGAAGTTCACCCGGAACTTTCGTTCGGAAGTTGTTGATCCGGAAGTTCGTCCGGAACTTTTGGTCCGGAAGTTTATTCGGAAGATTGGGGAATAAAACTCATTCGGAACTTTTAAACTTAAATTGATTCAGAACTTCAAAAACAAACATTCATTCGGAACTTTTTGAAAATAACATTCATCCGGAACTTTTTGTTCATTCGGAAGTTTTGCTCATCCGGAACTTTTGGTTCATTCGGAAGTTTTACTCATCCGGAACTTTTTAAATTGACTCGGAACTTTTCTAAAAGGAAATTTATTCGGAAGATTTGAAACTCATTCGGAACCTTTTTTAAAAGGAAGTTGAATCGGAACTTTTGCTCATCCGGAACTTATTGTTCATTCGGAAGTTTTGCTCCTCCGGAACTCTTGGTTCGTCTGGAACTTTTGGTTCATCCGGAACCTGGGAACTCAAGAACAGTAACTATGCAGAAAAAACAGGGAAATGCGTTTTAATCCAAAATCAAGCTAAACAAGCAAAAAGGTTTTACCAAATTAACCACAAATCATCTACCAACTACAAGGATCAAATCCCAATCACAAAAACACAAATTCAACAACTTTTTAAAATCAAAACTCAACCAAATAAGAACTTAAGAACTTGAAATAAAAGATGATGATGAACAAGATGAAATGGAAAGATTAATATATTGAATGATTAAGGTTTTAACAATCACAAAATAAGGATTAAAATTACAAGATTGAAAAACAAAGATCAAAATCACCAAACACCCTAGTGGTGTTGGTGATGCTACGAACTAAAAGGGAGAAAAAGAAGGAGAAAAGAAAAAATAAAAAACTTGATGAAAAGTGTGAGGGGTGGGCTTTATATAGGTGTTCCCTTTTGTTGGTGAGTGGGCTTTCTCCCGTTCTTCATGTCTTCTCGTCTTTTCAGAAAATTTGACGTTTTCGATTCTGATTCGGGATTTGTCGTCGATTAAATTCAACTCGTCTTTTAATTTCTTCGTTTAATAGACTTGAGTTTCTTCGACTTATGTAAATCTTCCATCTTTGGTCCTTTTCTTCGATAAATCTTCGAATAGGCCCAGTGACTTCAAATCTTTTGCATCTCTTGGGCAATAAACTCTGTCTTGAGTCTTTTTCTTCCATAAAACCCGTGCAATCCCATGTTTTCTTCAATATTCATCCGGTTAGCTCTGAAAACACAATAAACACAAAAACCACGCATAATTCCAAACAAATGATATTAAATACGCGTTTTGGACTCGTTTTAGCCAGAATTAAGTGGTAAAAGGATGGGTGTTTACACACCTATCAAATCCCCTACACTTAACCATTGCCATGCCCTCATGCAATGCTTAGTGATAAAGCAACTTTACACTTTTCTCATAATCAATCAACCTTGGCCTTATTAAAATACTACCAAACAAAAGTTAAAGTACTAAAAGAAATTAAAACTTTAAAATAAACAAAAGGATAGAAAATAGCTTACGTGGAAATAACTTGTAAAGAGATCGAGGACTTACATTGGGGCTTCGGTGCTGCGAAGATTTATCACCCTCAAGTTTCACGTTCCCCAAACTAAGTTTAAAAACGAGATCATTGTTATTATAAGTTAGCAATTCAAACACTTACACACATAGCTTAATTAAATGCTTAAACTCCCTTATTCCTAGGTGTATCTCTTATATTTTATTTTTTTATTTTTTTTTGTCTTAGAATGATCATGAAGATGCATTTTTAGGACTTATTTCGATAGTTTATTTAGGCTGAAAGCAAAGTAGGACGATTTGATCAATAGTTAGCTAAAGGACAAAATCTCTTAAAACTGCTTCTCGGGATATCAAAAAGTTCATATCTTGGCATAACTCGGTTCACGATTTGAGACCTTTCTCGGGCCGATATTTGGCATGTACTTCATACTTCATATCTTGAGAGACGTGCTTGAGATAATGGTCTTCTCATCGTTCATAGAGTTTCTTCACTTGGAGACTTTTGAGGGGTACTCCAACTTTGTTGACCACGACTTCATGATTATTTCTTCAATCTCTATTTGGGATTTTGAGATACAACGATCCGCCTCCTTTTCGGACTTGGATCTATTTATCCTCATACCTTGTTAGGGTCTTTTCGGATAGACTTCTCCATGATCTTTATGGGAGTTGATTGCTTTTCGTCGTGAGTCTTGATCCTTCATATTGACTTTGGGAATAATGCTTTTCACATCACCTTAGATCTTTAGCAATAAAATGGAATCCTTATGCCTTGTTAGGGCCTTTTCGGACTCGCCAATCTTCGCGCCCCGCTTCATAAGTTATGCCTTGGCTATGAACTCTTATCATTACCGAGCAACTTTTAAATGATCTTGGGCTAGAAGCTAAGTAACTTTTCAAATCGTACGACCTTACTTATTGAAGTTAAATTATTAGCAAGTGATGGGAGAATAGGCAAATAATTACACCAAGTGAGCTTGTGCAAGAATACCGACTTATAATTGACTCTATCATTTCTCGTCCTCCACAATTTAAAATCTCAAGTAATGAGACTCGTGGATACTTAGCCTAATAACCCAATTAAGGTCTACATGGTTAAGGATACTAGCTAGAATAAACTTGGATAAGTCTATTCGGGTTGAGTCAAAATAAACGCAACGGGCCTAATATGTCAAAGACTTCTAAACTAGCTACACCACTTTATTAAAATTTGACTTTATTGCGGGATATATACATACGAAAGCAACGATAAAAATTCAAAAATTACGACTAAATGGCCAAAGTTAATAAAAAATTTGAAAAATGTTGAAAAATATGATTTTCCGGTTAAATGAAGGCATTTTCATGGAAAAGTCCACTTAAAACTTCGATAGAAGTCCCCCCTACACTTAAGATAAACATTGTCCTCAATGTTTAAGCATGTGGGAAAAGTCTCCCCTACACTTATGACATTGTGCACGTTGGTTAACTCAAGTTAAGGAAGAGACGACTAAAGTGATCAATTTCAAATGGGAGTATGAAGAAAATTGAATCACGATAGTTGAGAGATAGAACCGGATTTCGGATAACACGGGAGCACGGTTCTTCAAAGGTTCCAAAAGTGCACTTATCCCTGTAATCACATCACCACACAAACACAAAGAACCTATAGAGGTCCCCCTACACTTAGGGGGTAAAAACAGAAAAGGATAGATACTCGGGCTGCCTCCCAAGGAGCGCTTGTTTTTGATAACCGAGTCACGAGCCTGACTCGACCCAAAATTAGTTCATGGGAAACGTGGTGAGGGATGGAATCACCTCCTGAGAGGTGTCCTCACCAAAGTACAACTTCACTCGTTGGCCATTCACCTTAAAATTAGGTCCATTAGGTTGAGCGAGCTCGAGAGTACCATATGGAAAAATTTGGGCAATGGTGAATGGGTCAGACCAACGAGATTTCAGCTTGCCCGAAAAGATTTTTAACCAAGAGTTAAAGAGTAAAACTTTGTCTCCAACTTGGAACTCTCGGTTCTTAATCTTAGAGTCGTGAATGAGCTTAGTCTTCTCCTTATAGATCAAGGAATTTTCATAAGCCTCATTACGGAGTTCGTTGAGCTCATTGAGTTGGATCTTGCGTAGGTCACCGGCTTTGTTGATATCAAAATTAGCCCACTTCAAGGCCCAGTAAGCCTTGTGCTCCAACTCAATGGGGAGGTGGCACGCTTTCCCGTACACGAGACGATATGGTGTGCAACCAATCGGAGTCTTGTATGCAGTACGAAAAGCCCACAAAGCATCATCAAGTTTATCAGCCCATGAGGCACGATGCTCTCCCACGGTTCTTTCCAGAATTCGCTTTAATCCTCGGTTGGATATTTCAGCCTGGCCATTAGTTTGTGGGTGGTAGGCTATGGAAAGACGATGATTTACACCATACTTAGCCATGACTCTAGCAAATTGTTCATTGCAAAAATGAGTCCCACGATCACTAATAATGGCACGAGGCACACCGAATCTAGCGAAAAGAGCTTTCAAAAAGTTACAAACCACCCTTGCGTCATTAGTAGTTAAAGCTTTGGCTTCAACCCACTTTGAAACGTAGTCAACGGCTACAAGGATGTATTTGTTTCCTTTAGAAGAAGGGAATGACCCCATAAAGTCGATACCCCAGACATCAAAGATTTCACACTCTTGAATGAAATTCTGAGGCATCTCGTCTTTATGTGTGATCGTGTCTTGTTTTTGGCAAACATCACATCGTTTAACCATATTGTGAGCGTCACGATATAGGGAGGGCCAATAAAATCCCGAGTCAAACACTTTTTTGGCGGTGTAGTTGGGACCAAAGTGACCACCGGTGGGTCCTTTGTGGCAAGCGTCAAGGATTTCTAAAGCTGTCGGTCCATCAACACATCGGCGAATAATCAAGTCGGCACATTGTTTGAATAGATACGGGTCATCCCAAAAGTAAGTCTTAATGTCTTTGAAGAACTTCTTCTTTTGTTGGGATGTTAACCCGTCAACAAGAATTCCACCCGCCAAGTAGTTTGTAATGTCCGCAAACCACGGGGTTTTATCAGAATTCGAATTGATAGACATTAAGGTCTCCAAGGGAAAAGAATCATTGATTTCTTTGTTCGGATGATCCCCATGGTAAGGATCCTCAAGTCTGCTGTGATGATCCGCGGCTAGGTTTTCAGCTCCTTTTTTATCGCGAATTTCGATTTTAAATTCTTGGAGCAGCAAAACCCAGCGAAGAAGTCTTGGTTTGGAATCTTGCTTTGTCAACAAGTACTTCAACGCGGAATGATCGGTGTAAACGATAGTGGTGGAAAGGACAAGATAGGGGCGAAATTTTTCAAAGGCATAGACAACAGCTAAAAGCTCTTTTTCGGTTGTCGTATAATGCAATTGTGCCCCCGTCATTGTCTTGCTAGCGTAATGGATTGGTTGAAAGTGTTTGTTCACTCTTTGTCCCAGAACCGCTCCAATAGCAAAGTCACTAGCATCACACATCAACTCAAAGGGAAGCTCCCAATTAGGGGTAACCAAGACGGGTGCCTTAGTTAGCTTATCCTTAAGCGAGTTGAAGGCTTCAAGACACTCTTTGGAAAAGATAAAAGGAGTATCTTTTTCCAAGAGGTGGGTCATCGGGCGAGCGATTTGAGAAAAATCTTTGATGAATCGACGGTAGAAGCCCGCATGACCCAGAAAACTTCTCACACCTTCACGGTTGAAGGTGGAGGCAACTTAGCGATAACATCGACTTTAGCACAGTCTACTTCAAGACCGGCTTTCGAGATTTTGTTTCCTAGCACGATGCCCTCTTTTACCATGAAATGGCATTTTTCCCAATTTAGAACAAGGCGAGTGTCTTCGCACCGCTTAAGCATCCGTTCCAAATTGGCAAGGCAAGAAGAGAAGGAATCCTCGAAGACCGAGAAATCATCCATGAAGACTTCCATGGTTTGTTCAACCATGTCATGGAAGATAGCTAACATGCACCTTTGGAAAGTCCCGGGGGCATTGCATAAGCCAAAAGGCATTCTTTTGTAAGCAAATGTGCCATAGGGACAAGTGAATGTAGTCTTCTCTTGATCTTGGGGATCGATGGGTATTTGGAAATAACCCGAGAAACCATCAAGAAAGCAGTAATATTCATTACCCGCTAAACGTTCAAGCATTTGGTCCATAAAAGGTAGAGGGAAATGATCCTTTCTCGTGGCATCATTGAGTTTGTGGTAGTCTATACAAACTCTCCACCCAGTAACGAGGCGAGTGAAAATCAACTCGTTGTGTTCATTGGGAACAACGGTTATTCCGCCCTTCTTGGGCACACAATGGATTGGACTAACCCATGGTGAATCCGAAATAGGGTAAATCATACCCGCATCAAGAAGTTTGATAACCTCTGTTTTGATGACTTCATGGATTTTTGGATTCACCCTTCGTTGGCTTTGAATTGTGGGCTTAAAGTCGTCCTCCATGAGAATTTTGTGTGTGTAGAAGTGAGGATCAATTCCGCGAATATCAGAGATCTTCCAAGCAATAGCCTTCTTATGATCTCTAAGCACGGCAATGAGGCGAGTCTTCTCTTCATCTTTCAAATCCTTTGCGATAATGACGGGCGACTTCTTCTCTTCTTCAAGGAACACGTACTCGAGATGAGGCGGAAACTCCTTAAGCTCTAAATCCGGAGGATTTGCGATGGGAGGCGTATTCAAAGTCGGAGTATCGATAGCAATAACCGTGGGAGATGGTGGAGAAAGGTTGTCTTCGTTGAGAAGGTTATCAAAGAAATGCATGTCTTCATTTCCATCGGTGGGAGAATCATCATTAGCTAAGTTCACATCTCCCATGGTGGCTTCAAGATTGTTCCAAAACAAATCACTATCTCCAAATAGAGACAGTGATGAATCAATAGAGGAAACGGTTGCAACATTGGGAAGAGAGGTAGGAATACTCTTACAAGCATCTTTGAAGTGTTCTTCACAAGCCTCATCTAGAACGTCAATACAATTAACACTCTCGTATGAATAAGGTTGTTTAGACAACTTTCCCATGTTGAAGACTATTTTATCGTCACCCACTCTCATGATAAGCTCACCGGCTTCAACATCGATGAGAGTGCGACCGGTCCTCAGGAATGGACGACCCACGATCAAGGGAACACGAGGGTCCATCTCGTAGTCGACGACGACGAAAACGACAGGAAAAGTGAATTTGTCGACTCCTATAAAGACGTCTTCGGCTATCCCCACTGGATAAGCAACCGTACGGTTAGCTAATTCCAAAGTCATTTTGGTGGGGACTAGCTCAGGGAGAGATAATTGCTTCCAAACGCTTAGAGGCATTAGATTAATACTGGCACCTAGATCGGCTAGGGCCATGCAATTCTCTACTCCCGGGAAATTGCAAGGGATTAAGAAACGACCCGGATCACCAAGCTTGGTTGGCAATTTCCTTAAGAGCACTGCAGAGCAATTCTCATTAAGTTGGGTGTTGGCAATATCAAGAAGCTTTTCCTTGTCACTCAGAAGATCTTTAAACATTTTCGCGTACTTAGGCATGTGAGCGAGAGCCTCAGCGAAGGAGATATTGAAATTCAGTTGTTTAAACATTTTAAGAAAGTTTGAAACCTGAATATCGTCCTTGCTTTTAAGCTTCTCTTTCCTCAACCTAGATGGATAAGGTATATTGGAAGAAGAGGAAGTCTTTGGGATCAAAGGATCACTCACATCCTTGGGTGGAGGGGGGTAGAAGGAAGAGGTGGAGAAATTGGGGAAGGAGAAGGATGAGGAATAGGAGCAGGTGACTCGTTTTCCTTAGTCACAATCACCGGTGGAGGTATAGGAATCTTGGGTTCCTTAGTACCTTTGCCACTGCGAGTGGTGATTGCTTTCATCTCCCCTCTTGTATTCGCAACGGTGTTACTCGGAAGAGTACCCGAAGAAGAGGGTTGATTACCTTGGAAAAAACTAGCCATCATGTTCTTCAAGTCATTTGTTTGACTATCCAACGTGTTTCTCATGTCGGCTCTCAAATCGTTCCCTTGTTTGACCATGTCTGTTTTTAGGTTGAGCACTTCTCTCTGAAGGTTTCCCACGATCACATCGTTCGTCCTCATGTAAGTTTTCACTTCTTGGTGTAGAGCGGTGGGTTGGTTGGGAGGAGCATTGTATGCGGGTGGTTGATAAGCAGGTTGCTGGTATACTTGGTTGTTTTGTTGAGGTGGTTGTTGCTGCTTGTGAGGTGGGATGTATGGTGTACGAGGTTGTTGCTGTTGTTGAGGAGGGCGATTGAGGTTTTGTTGTTGGTTTGGGTTGTTAGGAGGAAAACCGGGTGGTGATAGATAGTTGTTGGAACGGTAGCTCAGCAAGTTACGGTCACCTTGAGGTCTAGCTTGATAAGCAGGTTGAGGATAGGTGCCATAAGCTGCATTCACATTTTCAGAAGGGTAGTCTTGGGTGGCAGTACACGTGGTGTAAGAGTGAGGACCCCCGCATATCTCGCATGGTTGGCTAACAGCATTGACTTGAGCGTTTTTAGCGTTGTTGCTGTTGGTGTTGCTGACGGTGTGGGTAACAAGCGATTCAAGAAGCGTAGTGATTTTGTCAAGTCGCTTGTCGCTGTCACTAGTACTAGCACTAGCAACATTGGTCCGAACACTCTTGGTTTGCACACGAGACTTATTCTCAATGATATCCCAAGCAGCATTGGAAGTCTTAGCCAAAATATTACCCCTCCGAGGCACTGTTTAGTGAATCTTGGTCACTCATGCTTAAACCATTGTAAAAAGTATTAATTTGATGCACTTTGGTAAAACCATGTTGTGGGCATTTTCTTAAAAGATCTTTAAAACGATCCCAAGATTCACTAAACGACTCATCGTAATTTTGTTCAAAATTTATGATTTCATTCCGCAAAGCGGTAGTACGAGAGGGTGGGAAAAAGTAATTGATAAACTTGGTCTCCAAATCCGTCCACGAGAGAATACTCTGTGGCGGTTCCTTAGCAAGCCAATGTCGGGCTTGTCCCTCTAAAGAAAAGGGAAAAAGTTGTAGACGGATTACCTCTTGTGGAACACCATTGAACTTGACCGTATTAGTGAGTTGTAAGAATCTCTTGATGTGGTCATGTGGATCATCAATGGTACGCCCCAAGAATGGTTGAGCAGAGACCATCTGGATAAAGCCTGATTTGAGCTCAAAATTGTTGGCTGCAATCGCTGGTATAACAATTGGGTCGGTGTTGCCATCTACATGAGCTTGCAGCAGTTCAATCATCGGGCGATTATCCGGTTGAGGCTCATTGTTGTTGTTATTATTCATGTTGTTGAAAGGTGGGTTGTTGTTGTTATTATTGTTGTTTGGAGGTGGTATGTTATTGTTGTTTTGTACATCGGCCATGTCTAAGTGATCGAGAGGCTCGGGCTCTTGATAAGACGTGGATCGAGTGCGCATACACCTGCAAAAGAACTAACAAGGCAAAAACAAAGCAAAAATATTTTTGGTTTTTATGTTTTTTACTTTTTAGGATTTTTTGAAATTTTATATTTAATTTTTTTTTTTTTTGTGTTTTTGAAATTTTTTATGAAAAAGTAACGTTCACGGTGAACGGATCCCAAAATCCAAGTTCTCACAAAAACTTTCGATCTTAACGAGAAGAGCCGGCAGCCGCGCCATTTGATACTTTTGATTTTCAATGGGTTCTCTATATTCTCTCGATATCCTCTCGAATTGATCTTGGTTCTAAGTGGAATGATTGTTCTTGGTTACTAAAAAGGGAAGTGATTTTCTAATCTACCTAAAGTTTTAAATGCATTAAAGTGTAAACTTAAATCTAAAAGCAATTATATTAATAACAATTAATTAAACTTGAATTAAAATTAAAATTAAAATATAAGTATGAACTGAAGAAACAGTAAGGAACAGTAATACTTAAAAGTACTCAAAGAAAATTAATTCGGAAGTCTGACCTTGATTTGGAAGTTTTCACCCGGAAGTTTACTCAGAACCCTTGATCCGGAACTTCGTACGGAACTTTACTCGGAACCCTTGATTCGGAAGTTAGTTCGGAAGTTCACCCGGAACTTTCGTTCGGAAGTTGTTGATCCGGAAGTTCGTCCGGAACTTTTGGTCTGGAAGTTTATTCGGAAGATTGGGGAATAAAACTCATTCGGAACTTTTAAACTTAAATTGATTCGGAACTTCAAAAACAAACATTCATTCGGAACTTTTTGAAAATAACATTCATCCAGAACTTTTTGTTCATTCGGAAGTTTTGCTCATCCGGAACTTTTGGTTCATTCGGAAGTTTTACTCATCCGGAACTTTTTAAATTGACTCGGAACTTTTCTAAAAGGAAATTTATTCGGAAGATTTGAAACTCATTCGGAACCTTTTTTAAAAGGAAGTTGAATCGGAACTTTTGCTCATCCGGAACTTATTGTTCGTTCGGAAGTTTTGCTCATCCGGAACTCTTGGTTCGTCCGGAACTTTTGGTTCATCCGGAACCTGGGAACTCAAGAACAGTAACTATGCAGAAAAAACAGGGAAATGCATTTTAATCCAAAATCAAGCTAAACAAGCAAAAAGGTTTTACCAAATTAACCACAAATCATCTACCAACTACAAGGATCAAATCCCAATCACAAAAACACTAATTCAACAACTTTTTAAAATCAAAACTCAACCAAATAAGAACTTAAGAACTTGAAATAAAAGATGATGATGAACAAGATGAAATGGAAAAATTAATATATTGAATGATTAAGGTTTTAACAATCACAAAACAAGGATTAAAATTACAAGATTGAAAAACAAAGATCAAAATCACCAAACACCCTAGTGGTGTTGGTGATGCTACGAACTAAAAGGGAGAAAAAGAAGGAGAAAAGAAAAACTAAAAAACTGGATGAAAAGTGTGAGGGGTGGGCTTTATATAGGTGTTCCCTTTTGTTGGTGAGTGGGCTTTCTCCCGTTCTTCATGTCTTCTCGTCTTTTCAGAAAAGTTGACGTTTTCGATACTGATTCGGGATTTGTCGTCGATTAAATTCAACTCGTCTTTTAATTTATTTTTTAATAGACTTGAGTTTCTTCGACTTATGTAAATCTTCCATCTTTGGTCCTTTTCTTCGATAAATCTTCGAATAGGCCCAGTGACTTCAAATCTTTTGCATCTCTTGGACAATAAACTCTATCTTGAGTCTTTTTCTTCCATAAAACCCGTGCAATCCCATGTTTTCTTCAATATTCATCCGGTTAGCTCTGAAAACACAATAAACACAAAAACCACGCATAATTCCAAACAAATGATATTAAATACGCGTTTTGGTCTCGTTTTAGCCAGAATTAAGTGGTAAAAGGATGGGTGTTTACACACCTATCAACGAGTCTATTTTGGTCATTGTCGTGATGGCACTAACATCGCCCTTCAGAATTGGTTGTTCACTTGTTTCATCGAATACATCCGAAAGTGATTTTTCATTCATAAATTTACACATACCCTCTTGAATTAGGTACACGTATTCTTTATCATTAAAATCATCATCTTTAAAACCGTTTTTCTTAATTTTTTCAAAACATGCATTAAGCCTCATTCTTTCCGCTAAAGTGAACATTTTAAAATCATTAGGTTTAGAAACATTAGGTTTTGAAACCTCGGTTTTTTCATTATCACAAGACACTTGGGATTTACTCGTGAAAAAGTCCATTTTGTCATCCCCATATCTCATAGTAAGTCTCCCCTTGTGAACGTCGATTACGGTTTGAGCCGTCGATAAAAATGGTCGGCCTAAGATAATGGGACATTTAGGGTCACACACGTAATCGGATATAACGAAATCCGCGGGAAAAACGAACTTTCCAGTCCTAACATAGACATCCTCGGCTATTCCAATTGGTATAAGTGGCGTACATTTTGCAAGCTCGATTGTCATGTTCGTGGGGGTAAGATTAGGCGATCTCATCAACTTCCAAAGAGAATGAGGCATGAGATTGATGCTAGCACCTAAATCGGCAAGGGCTAAACATCCCTCAATCTCGGAAAAATCAAAAGGTAATAGAAATTGGCCCGGATCCTCTTCCTTTCTCGGCATATGCCTTTTGGGTTTTTTAAGAAGGATCGATGCACAAGTTTCTTTAAAGGTTACTTTCGTAAGGTCAATAAAGCTCTCTTTTTGAACCGTAGATGTAATTTGAAGTACACGAGGGTGTGCACTCTATTCCTTGGTCGCCACGTTCACCCCATCGACTTTAGAACAATAAGACGTCTTAGAAGTCGAGGGTTGAGAAGAAGAAACAACTCGAAATCCATCAAGGGTAGGGGTAATCACACGACCTTTCTCACGAGACGAGGCGGCTTTACATTGTTCCTTCGAATTTGCAACGGTGTCACTAGGTAACGAACTCGATGACGCACCCGAGGCTTTGTTCATAATAGCCGAAAACATCTTTTTAATATCAATTTGTCCTTGCTCAATCTTCGTGTTTTGAAGTTTCAAAGTATTAGAAAAATCATTTTTCAAAGTACCAATTTCTCCCTCTAATCGTCTCATATTAGCCTCATTAGTTTTCATGTAATTTTGAAAATCGTTTGACGAACTATTTTGATTTGGATTAAAGTTCCCTTGGTTTTGATTATTTCTTTGAAAATTGTTTTGATTCCCACTTGAAAAATTGTTACCTTGATTGTTGTTGTTTGAAAAATTCGAGTTTTGATTATTGTCTCGATTTTGCCAATTCAAATTACGACCTTGATTATAACCTTGATTTTGATTCGAAAATTTTCGTTGTTGATTATTTCCTTGAAAATTGTTTCGGTTTTGATTAAAATTGTTGCCTTGGTTATAATTGCCTTGTTGTGATGGATCGGCGTTATTTTTATTTTGATTAAAAAAATTGTTGTTTAACGCACTCACATTCGACGTTTGGCCATCCGTAGCCGCACACTCGTAATAATTATGAGGTCCGCCACAAAACGTACACGAAACCTCAACCGCTTTCACCGTAGCGGGATCGTCTTTCTTTTGCATCTCAACGAGAAAAGACGTAAACACATTCGTCAACTTATCGACTTTCGCATCAACTCTCTCAATGTCGCGATTAGAACTACTAACATTGGCGACATTGGCAACACTCGGTGCGTTGCGGAGTTGGTAAACCTTGGATTGATTTTCGATAATTATCAGTGCATCTTTCGGAGTCTTACACAAAAAGTTGCCACCGGCGGCGGAATTCAACGAATCTTGTTCTTGAAAACTAAGACCGTTGTCAAACGTATCGATTTGGTGAAACTCAGAAAAACCATGGTGAGGACATTGCCTAAGCAATTCCTTAAAACGATCCCACGCGTCTCTAAAAGATTCATTCGGTTTTTCCTCAAATTTCGTAATTTCATTTTTGAAAAACGTCGTCTTAGACGGTGGGAAAAAATAATTAACGAACTTGGAGACGAGATCCTTCCACGTAATTCGAATTAGGTGGCTCTTTCTCGTACCAATCCTTGGCGGCACCATCGAGCGAATACGGAAAAAGCATAAGCTTGACGACCTCGGTGTCGACGTTCTTAAACTTGCTCGTGGCTAAAAGACGATCAAAATTTCGAATGTGGTCGTGAGGATTGTCGGCTTAACGACCTCGAAACTTCGTAGCTTGGATTAACGAAATCATTCCGCTCTTAATCTCAAAATTCTCCGCTTCGATAGCGAGACCTACGATCGCGTCTCCATAACCCTCGGTGGGTGTTTGGAGCAATTCCATCATCGAACGATTGTCGTTCATCTCGTCTAAGGTTTCTTCAACAACGATATTAGGAACGTCGGTTTCTAATTCTCGTCTACGTCGTCGATTCCTTCGATTACGATTACGTCGATTCGAAGCGTCGCTAGAATTAGAATAATCCTTCGATCGAGTGCGCATGCACTAAGCATAGAATGGGTGGTAGCAAAGAAGATTCTTTTTGGGGGTTTTCGATTTTTCAATTTTTTTGGTTTTTGATTGTTTTTTTAAAATTTTTTTGGATTTTTGAATGTATTACGTAGACTCAAATCTACAAATCTCTCCTTGAATCGATTTCTCGATTAAAGAAGCCTCAAATAATAAAAACGATTACGTGGGGTGAACGCCTTCGATGACTTTAGAACGTTGGTGGAACACCAAAACGTTCAAGAGGGTTTAATCTTGAAAACAAGCAAATATAATATACGTAGATAATACTTGGGTGGCAAACCCTCGATTAGCCCTCTTTCTCAAAACACGCACAAGCAAGCGGGGGAAACGAGGCGGCGCTAAGCACTTAAGAGCCTTTTTCCCTTAGGTCGTGAAATACAACCGCCTTATACCCACCTTATAGTTTGTGTTAATTGAAATTAAGCCTCACGAAAGTATTTATCTATTTTGCCTTTAAACTTTTTCTTCAGATTCAAATACAATGATCGAGTGATGAA
Organism: Glebionis coronaria; assembly: GCA_025667525.1. Lineage (NCBI taxonomy): Eukaryota > Viridiplantae > Streptophyta > Magnoliopsida > Asterales > Asteraceae > Glebionis > Glebionis coronaria. Next base: position 346,388,441 of record CM046882.1, read on the forward strand.
ATCCCGAATCAAGGTTGCGTTTTCACGCTTTTGGAGTACTTGTATATTTATTGTTCTACGTAGATACAATATAGTAATATATTCACAAAAAACGAAAACGATAATTGGATATCCACAATATAGTAAAAAGATTGTTTTGTGTTTAATTTAGGAAAATTAAACACGATTTATTTGGATATTATAATATAATAAGTAAAAATAACAAAAATGAGTATGTGCGATATTTACGTTTTCCAAAAACTGAAAAGCAAAAACGCACTACTCACACAATCACGATAATAATAATGGCACACTAAAAACACCTCCCCGGCAGCGGCGCCAAAATGATTGTGGTAAAAATACGTGTTTAGGAAAACAACGTATAATGGGCAAGTATTAAACTCGACGATTTAGGAAAACCGACTAGTCGAATAAATTCCAAGTTCGTTCTCGAAGGAGGTGTGTGAATTAAGTGCCAATTATATAAAATCAAGAGTTTGGATTAGTGACGTTTTTGGGTTAAGAGAGAAAAATTAAAGACGAGCTACGATTACGATTACACTACGACGAATTAACGTAAAACGCGAACGTAAATACGTAAAATGTGACGAAATTAAAAATTAAATCTAAAAATTAATTAAAAATTAAAACTAAGTCGAAAGTAATATAAATAAGAATAAAAGTTCAATAAATAAATTTTAAAACCTTTTATTAATTAAATATTCAATTTTAAATGCTAATTAAAGCCCTAAAATTAAATATAATTAAGAAAAAACCCAGAATATTATTTTATTGAATAAATAACTCACTTATATTATTTAAAGACTAAAAATTATTTTTCCTAAATTTTAAAAACTATTTTTCTATTTATAAAATACTAAAAACCATTTTTAAAACTAAAATAATGATTAAAAATATTAAAATAATGCAAAAGTTAATTTGACTTTTTGAAAAATCCTAAATTATATTACTAAACAGTAGAAAATTGAAAAAAGTTGAAAACAAATTTTTTTTTACACTAAAAGACAAAATAGATTTGATTTAAAACTAATTAAACTAAAATTAAGTCTAAAAAATACTTTAAAAGGTGAACAGTAAAATATTTTAAAACTAAAAATCTTAAAATCTTTTTATGAATCTAAGAAAAATTTTAAGACTAAAAAATATTCAACGTTTACACTAAAAGACAAAAAATAGTTAATTAAAAACTAATTAAAAATGCAATTTAATCTAAAAAATAATAAATGAACAGTAACTGAAAAATAAACTTTATAGAAAATTCAGAAATAAAATAAGAAAAATAACAAAATTAAAATCAACAAAAAATTCCAAAAATAGTTCACTAAAGACAAAAATAGAAGAAACTGAAAGTGACACTTGGTCTGATTTTGTATTCTTCCCAAGCAGTGGGAATTTTTACACTAGCAGGGGGAACTTTGTTCCCACTGCTTTCAATAAAAAACGGGTCTGTGGACTTAAATGCTTGTAGCTTGCTTGTTGCTTGATTTTACTTGGACAATTGGGCACCCTTACACTCAGTGGAGTGTAGGGAGTCTAGTTAAGCAAATAAAACAGCAAGTTCAAGCCAAGAAAATCACAATTTAGAGCAAATAACAGTTACTGATGTGTCTAGTATAGGTCTTGGCACTATATCTGATTTAGTTTGCACTTGGGTGGATTTCAGGCACTCAACTCTTGGTCAATACAATCACCAAATCACAATTAAAGAGCATGCAACTTTCTTTTTTATCCTACAATACTTGAAACAAACTATCAATCACCTACTACCACTACTATTAACACGTGTTAGACCTGTTTTCAAACAAAAAGTTGTCACCACTTTGCTTTAAAATCCACATCGAAACACCCTTTAATATTTTCTGAATTGAGATTAACAAAGAAATTTCATTCAAACCTGCTCAAAACTGGTTTAACTTCAAACTAATAAGCATCAGAAACATGAATGGACATAAACAAATACTTAAGCTAACAATTACACATGATTCACACAAATTCATATAGCACATGCAATTTTCAGGACAAAAAGGAGATAGTAGTGGGTTCAAGCTGTAACCTGCTGATGCCTTCACCAAATCACCTTAAAGGGCTTGAAGGAGCTTATGAAAGAAGTGTAGAGACCCTTGTTGGTGGAATCTCTAAGAGGCCCAAAGGGGACAATATCTTCACAAATGTAAACAAAATGGAAAGAGGTGAAACTGGGATCTTGTTTCCTGCATAAACACAAACAACCAAGAGACCACTTAAAGCTCACATAGGTCAATACCATAAGTTGTATGCCATACAGCTTATGCTTTTTGACTTATGTGAACAATAAACTGTTAATAAAAAATGATAAAAGATTTTAGAAAATCTTTGAAAAATCTTGGAAAACCAATCTTTTGAAACCAAACTGAAACTAACAACCCAAAATCTACCAACTAGGCTCATGCTTCCACTTTCACTTCCACATGAGCTTAGTAGAGAGTTTCTGAAAATTCTAAAAAAAACGTCACTTGACAAAATCTTTTGATCAAAACATGAAACCTTTAAACTAAATTGCAAATAATAGTAAATGATTACACTAAGAAAAGTAATAAACTTGGAACTCAGTTTTGCACAAAAATTTAACTTTTCATTTTCATTAATAACTTAAATGTTTTTACAATACTGGAACAATGAATACATTGTATTTATACTAGCCTAAGAAGATACTAGAACACTTTGAATAAAATAATACAAGAGGAAAAACCCTAAACCCTAATTCACTGAAAGTCCAAAAATGCCCTTTGAAGAATCTGGTCAAGTAAGTGGCATGTGATTGACAGCTTGCTGAGATGATCTTGGACGTTTAAAAACTCCTTAGCCAACAAGTTAAAGCCTCAGCTGTTGATCTTGGTCGGGTTTTGGGGAAGAGTGGACAAGGACGTTAGTAGGGGAGCTCATGGTGGGGTCCATGGTTCACATGACAATGTTTGGTGAGTTGGATTTTGTTTGTGGGTAGGTTAATTAGCAATCTGGAAAATAATAGCCAAAACCCCCTTAGATTTAGGTTAATTGTAGCTAGGGAATTTTAGGGTTTTTGAGGGGATTAAGGGGGAGTTTAATCTGTTTGGGGGTAATTGTGTTTTTAAAAACGTGTTAGGGAGGGAAAGAATTATTAAACAGATTTAATTAATTAATCAGCTGGTGGAGGGTGACGTGTAGGGAGGGGCGAATGTGATTGGTTGAGGGGTTTAAGTGGGCTACGTGGAGAGCTCTGAGTGGAGGGGAGAGGTTTGGTTGTCTGGCCAATTTTCCCCCCCTGATTTCTTTCTTCTTGTCTTTTTAATTTGGCAGCTCAAAACTTTCATTCCCCTTTATAAATAACTTTTTGTTTTTGCATTTTGACCACAAAAAGTTTCTCAAACATGTCCTAAGGGTTTTTCTTGTTAATTTGATATTCTTCAAGGACTAATAATGCAATATCTTGAAATATTAGGGACCCAAATGCAATAATAGAGTATTGCAAGGGTATAATATAACAAGTCTTCAAAAGATGAGGGACCAATCTTGCCAATTCTTCAAACTTCAAGGACTTCAAAGGAAATTCATGATTCGGGTCCGGTTCTTTGTGCGGCTTCGTTTCCCGTGTTCGTTTTTGCTTCATTCTTGTGATCTTTTGTTGATTTCACGATATCCGTACCTAAAATACACAATGAACAAACACAAGAATATATTTGGGTATTTTGATGATATTTTAAGCGTTTTAAGCCCGATTTGGACGAGGAGACTATGTATAAAAGCAGTCTCATCAAAAGCTTGTGTCAAGAGCTTTTGGCTGAGGCTTATGGAACAGTAAGCTTAGATCAAAAAATAATGAACAAAAAAGTTTTTTTTTTAAATCTTGAATCCATTACAAATTTGCAAAGGAAAAGTAGAAGAACAAATATTAAGCAGTTTTACTAGAAAACTTTAGGATTTGATTGTCAGTCAAATACTCAAACGATTTTAACAAAAGTGGATCTCAAAAACTTTTTGCCAAATGTCTTTGAACAAAAACAATTTTTGATAAATCTATACTAATTTGCAAAAAAAATAAAAAGGTGCATAAATTTAATGGAACTCAGCTATTCCTACAAGGATTTTTAAGAAAACTGTAACTATTCATTAATAAAAATGTTTACAAAGAAAAATTTGGATAAAAGGGCTTTCCACAGATTAGAGGCTCCTATTATAGCTAAACTAAGTACATTCTAGAACTAGAAAAATAAGGGAAACCCTAGCAACTGAATTTCCTTACAAGCCCTTGGTTGAAATTCAAAAATCTAGTCAAAACGTGTCCATGTGAATGCTAGTGATATCATGTGAGGTGATGAGTTGTTGAGAAGCAATCTAGAGCGTTGTTTAACCATTAGGGACCAAGCAAGGGCTGTGAGCCATTGATTCTCTGCAGGCTTTTGATTTTTTTCCAAAATAGGATATATATATATAGGTCAGGGGAGGCTCGTGGTGGGTCCCTGGGTGGATGTGAAGGGATTTTGAGGACGGGTTTTTGCTTAAAACATGTGCAATCAATGATCTAGAGCATGGTTTGAATTAACTTTTAGTAATTAAGGATTTGGGGATTAGGGTTTGTGGGGTGCTACAGGGACATGTTTGATATGTTATTGTACAATCTTCAAACTTGAGGGACTTTCTTGGAAAATCAATGCTCGGGTCCGGTTCTTTGTGCAGTTTGTTTCCTGTGTTCGTTTTTACTTGATTCTTGTAATATTTTGTTGAATTCACGATATCCAAACCTACAAGCACACAATGAACAAATACAAAGGGTTTTACATAGTTTTTACGATATTTTTACACATTTTAAGCCCGATTTGAACGATGAAACCATGTATAATTGAGGTCTCATCAGGGTTTAGGTGTAGTCGAACCAACAAGAGGATTAAACAAAAAACTAAAACCTTGACAAGAGTATCAAGAGTTTGTATAAGGCTTAGTTACTTCACAAGGGAGTACCAAAAGATAGTAGATCTTGCAAAGGCACTTTGAGTGATTTTATGGTTTGACGGGGTGTTTCGATCAGTTGATTGATTTTGGTAGAGAGGGAGAGAAGAAGAATAATGAGAGCATGAGAGGAGGGGGGTATTTATAACCTCTCTACCTCCTTAGTTTTCTTGTTCCATACTCTAAGTTATCTTAACTATAGTAATTATATTGATCAAAAAATCTTCTAGAATCCCCTGTGTAAATATTCGGCCGACCCTATGGCCTAAGGATTCCTAAAATTGACTTTTTGAGCCCTCAAATTTAATTACGCGCTCACGTTATATTAATTAAACAAGTAACTAATTTAACTACCGTTAATTAAACAATTAAGTGAGTTTTATTAAACGTTTAATATTATAATAAACATTTAATAAAGTGTGTTCTTCGTGTTGAGTGTGCCTCCGATAGGCTCACTCATTCCCGATGACTAAATGGTCACATATTCTGACACATTATATAGAGATATATGGATTAATGTGTAACACGAGCTCAACCCAGTACATGATAATAACCATAAAAAATCGACTAATAGTCAACAACACACGTTGGTATGCCAACCTCATTTGTCCGAAATTTGCTCCCATCTATGCGAGTGTCTAAAATTATACGAACCTACTTATTTTCTATTTGGCGTGAAATAATACGACATTGACAATAAAACAGATTTGGCTCGGTTTTGTACTCACCTCCACAAAAAAACTTCATGTTCATCGGAGGAATTTTATGGATAAAATTTCGAGAGTTCTAGTCTTGGATCCCGCCTATTTCAGTTGATGTCCCATTAGGAATGGAGAGTTGCCAAAACTATTCCTTACGTTAGGCCCAGAAGCAGTGGCACACGCAAGAATGTAGATGGGGCAAAAACTTTTTTGGACAGTGACATCAAAATACGAAAAGACTAGTATTGAAATGATAAATAAAATATTTTAATTTAGAAATGACATATTTTTAGGGTGTTAGAGAGTTGAATGTTGCTAGATATGCCCTCACCCAAAAAAAGATTACATGTATGTCTGCCTTTGCCCAGAAGAGTTGCACATGCTATTCATTATGGGTGAATAATAACTAGTCTTGAAAAGCACAAAAGGTCAAAATTTTCTCGCTAGTTCACACGTTCATGTAGATAATGACCTTAACACGATAATATATCTTAGATCTTGACTATAATTTGCTCATACTTCATCTGTTCCAAAATTATAGCTTACATTCATACTTCATTGTATTCTAAGAGCGAACGGACTAGTTGTGTCAAAGTTGCTGCCAAAGACTTTGGCGCGAGTCAACCTTTGGCGCATCACACCCCGACTTGCGCCGAAGTCTGAGCCAACGACAGTTTTTTAATTATTATTTTTTTTAATATTCTAGTAGTTGGAACGGGTAATATAACAAATTTTTTAATAATTTTTTCCTTTTCTGAAAATTTAACTCCTTTAAAAAATCTATAAGTACCTTATTTTTTCATCAAATTTAATACACTCACCTCTTATATTTTAGAACACACATTTATATAGTTCTCTTATTTTTAGTTCATCACTATGGATTCAAAAACCACGAACACCTACGATTCAAACGCTTACAACACCACCAATTATTGCGATGTGTATTTTAAAGACAACGTGGAGCGATATACGCGAGGTTTATTTCTTGTATAATCAAGAAGCTAGTGGTCCGGGATCGTCTCCCAAAAAGACAAGGATATACATACCCCGTCAATCAGAAGAGGCGGAACAATGGGTCCTCGACGACTACTTTGGTGACTATGAGACTCGTCTAAAATAATCGGAAGAGAAATAGCAAATACTTATGTTAGAAGCGACTGCGAATCAACAATTGTGATTTTGAGATGCATATTTTAGAGTTAACTACTACCTCTAAAAATACAGGGTCAAATAATTTCGATTTAAATAAAATGAAAAAAAATCTTTTCTCATCATATTTTTTTTATGCTAACTATTACTTCTAAAAATGCGGTGCCAAATAATTTCGAATACCGAACCTATTTTACTTACTTAATATTTTTTTTGACACGATACTTTAAGACCCGACTACTCTCGATACTCTAAATGAGTGATTGACTTTTAATTTTACCAATAAAAAAATGTTAAAAATAATAAAAAAGTAGATTTTATTGTTGGACAATAAGGGGCCGTTTGGTTCGTGGAATGTTTTTAAGGTAATTGTAATTTATAAAAGGAACTGTAATGTGAATGAATTGTAATTTGAATTGTTGAAATATGTAATGTGTTTGGTTAGTTTGATGTAATTCAATTGAATAGAGAGGTGATTTGCACACTCCATAAATTGATTGGCACACTCAAAATGTTGTGTGTTGGACATTTTTACCCTTAATATGTTTGTTGAAGTTTGCCTACACCACTAATGTAAGGGTATAAATGTCTATACACAAACATTTGAGTGTATCAATCAATATATGGAGTGTGCAAATCACCTCCCAATTGAATATAACTAAAATAATACTTTTAATCCCAAATTAATAAAATAATATATATGACATAATAATAAATGAGTAAGGTTTTATGCTATGAGGTTATTTATGAAAATTAATGCAAATTACATTGTAATTTTACACATTCCATCACCAAAGTCATGTAATTGAGATTACTTTAAAAAGCTAAATCCATTATAATTTAAACAATTAATATTTTATCCATTAACCAACCAAACATCTCATGTAATTAGAATTTAAATTACAATTATATCATATTACCATGAATTCAATGAACCAAACTGTTAAAAACACAATATCACAGACAAAGCAGATCTTACACCCAACCAACCACCCCTTGGTGTAATTTATTACAAATCAGAGTTCAAAATACAAAGATAAAGATTAGTCCCCAAACGGGTGCTAATCGAACGATTACAATAGAAATAGTGAGAACGTCCCAACTAGGTTGATCCGTTCTCCCTCACAATACAAGAGATCACTCAAACACTCAGCTATACAAGATGAAACATCAAACTCCCAGGTCAGACCTCCATGGATGGAAGGATAAGATGAGAGAGAGAGAGAGAGCTGCGCACACACACAAATATGTGTGTTGTGTATGTGTGATGAGAAACCCTAGTCAAAGACTAGGGTGATATACTTGTTTTGGTCAAGGGGCTCCAACGGCAACAAAGCCCATCAGGATAGAAACCAAAGGCCCAAAAAGAATAGCTGAAGCCCAAAACCTGAAAACACAACCATGCACAAGAGACAAAGAAAATATAACACAATACCAAAGTTGCAAGATACTTTGGCAAATTGTAAAAACAACACCCTTCCTCAATTTGACAAAGGAGAGAGCAGATACCATCATTTGCCAAACATATTCACAACTCTCAACTGCTCACAAAGTTTGAGATGCTGCTGAATCCCATGAGCCTTAGTGAAAATGTCAGCAGTTTGATCAATAGAGGCAATCTTGATGGTGTTAATGACACCATTCTGAACCTTTTCCCTTACCAAATGAACATCAACTTCAAAGTGTTTAGTCCTCTCATGAAAGACAGGGTTGGCAGCAATTTGAATAGCTGCACTACTATCACAATAAAGGTTAACAGGGAACAAGGATTGCAACTTTAGATCACTAAGCAGGTTAGTGATCCAAATAACCTCACAAGTGGCACTGGCCATGCACCTATACTCAGCCTCAGCTGAGGATCTGGAAACTGTGGGTTGCTTCTTGCTCTTCCAAGAGACAAGAGACCTTCCAAGGAAAACACAGTATCCTGACACAGACTTCCTGGTTTTAAGGCATTTAGCCCAATCAGCATCAGTGAAACAAGACACTTTTAATGAAGTATCCTTATAAAACTGAATACCAATACCAGGTGAGTTCTTGAGATACCTAATAACCCTTAAGGCTATTTTAAGGTGTGACTGAAGGGGTGCATGCATGTGTTGGCTAAGGCAATGAACAACATAAGATATATCAGGTCTGGTATGGGTTAAATAAATAAGTCTCCCAAGTAATCTTTGATACTCAAACACATTCAACAGAAACTTATCATCCTTGCTTTCGTCAACAGCCAAAACACAATTTTTAGGTAAAGGGGTTGCAACAGGTTTAGCAGCAAGTAACCCAAACTCATGTATGAGTTCAAGACAGTACTTCCTTTGGGTCATGCAGATCCCATTGGAGTTCTCAAGAACTTCAATACCTAAGAAATACCTCATAATGCCAAGGTCTTTAATCATGAATTTGGTTTTAAGAGAGCATTTAAATGATTCAATTTCCTCAATGCAGTTACCAGTAATGATAAAATCATCAACATAAACAAGAAGAGCAATAAACATATTACCATTCTTGTAAAACCCGTATTTTAAATCGAGAATTTATAAATACGCGGTTTATTATTATTACGCGGGATATTTTTTCCTTAAAACGTACACGTGGAAATTTTTAACAAAACAAACGCGAGAAATTTATTACAAGTACTATTTATTACAAGTGTTATTATTATACAAGATTTAAAAAAAAATATAATAAGAAATAAAAGGAAAGAAAAGAGGCGGTTTGTGTAAAAAAAAAGAAAAAGGAAATTGGGCCAAGCCCAATAGCTCAAACAAGAAGGAACGGGGTATTACCCCTTTGTGTATTACGACCAGACCAAAAAAAAAAAAAATAAAGGGTTAGGGTTTTGTTTTCCCTGCCGACACAAGAGACAAAAAAAAAAAGAAGAGTGCCGCCAGTAAAAATCAAGAACAAGGGTTGGGTTCTTTTGATGCTTTAATCTTTTGATTCGTATGTCCAACCATTGTTTCTCAATCATCAATTAAGGTAATCTTCTTCTTTTCTTTTTATTCCGAAACTCAAATGAGAAAACAAAAACAGGGGTGTCGGGTTGGCTGTGATTCACGAACCGAGACCAACAGGGGTCTCGGTGTGGTTGATCTGACACCAATCGCAAACCCTAAAGGGGGTGGTGGTTTTGGTTATACAGCCGCAGCAAAAAGAGAACCCGAGACTTAGAGTCTCGGGGGGTGTTGTTTCTACAGCCGCAAAAAAAAAAAAAAAAAAAAAAAGGTGCGTCGGGTTGTTTACATCAGGGAACCGAGACGATAGGGTCTCGGTGTGTTGCTGCACGACCCAGCCGAGACCACAGCAGGTCTCGGTGGTTCTTTTCTTGCCAAACCCGAGCCACAAATCAATAAGGGTGCGTTTGGTTGTAAAACAGAACAAGCGGGGGGGAAATGGGATTTAAAACAGTGGGAACTAAGTACATAGAACAGGGGGAAAAATGGACAGAAAACAAGATATATTAGACAGCTTTAGCGACAGTTTTAGCGACAGTCTTTCTGTCGCAAAAACTGTTAGTTATAGACAGTTTTAATAAGGACAGAATTAGCGACAGTTTTAGTGACACAAATTCTGTCGCTAATTCTTGTGGACAGATTTTGTGTATAGGTTAGTTTGTTAGTCGGTAAGCTCGGGACGGGTTTTAAATGATAAAATAAATATTGTTATATTATACCTTTTAAATTAAATTGTTTTACAAATATTTTTATATATGTTTTAAGTGTATTAAATTGAATAAATTCTTAAATATTTAAAAGGGTATATTATTGGAAAACGAATTAAACAATTTAAGAACTTTCTAAATTAAGGAACTTCTATTTTAGTGAAATACTTATTATAGAAATAATTACCGTCAGAAATACGATGTACGTAGCCATTAATATAACGTTAATACATTAAAATAAATTATTTTAATGATCAGATTTAGCCGTAATTGTACGTATGGAATTTCAGAAATAAATAAATAAGAAACCAATAAGACCAGTAAAATTTGATAACGGATATCAGTTAACTTATTCGCGTCTTTTAATTATGTAGCACGCGTGAAGCCCGAGTAGTATTCGTTCAGTCTTCCATTCAGTCAGTTACTGGACTAGAGGTACGGATTTTCCGTTCTTTCAGTAAGGACTTCCTTCCTACGCATGATTAGGATTTCCCATCTTCAGCCAAATGTTTTTCCCAGTATATGTTAAATTTATCAGTAATCATGTTATAACGAAATAAAATTGCCTGAGCATTATATACAAGCACGACCAGTTTATGTACTAGTTACGGAGGTACCGTAACCACGGCACTAGAGGCACCGGTGTCGTGACTCACATGCAGGAGAGTGATATCCTGCATCGTCCCACTCATGTTCAGTTTGGCCATTTTTTTTATATGTATGTTTTAGTGGGGCGTATGGATGCATCCTAGGCTTATATGTGTTACAAGTTATCAGGGTGAATGTGGTGTGTGCTCTACATCCTTCACATTGGAGCTGATCCCTCCACCCAGCACAGTTATTTAGAGGTCACCCCTCTATAGCATGACGAGGTCACCCCTCCAGTTATTCATGCACGGTTGTTACAGCACGTGACCTATATAAGCTCTGGCAAATAAAATACAGTAAATGCATGTTTTCAGAATTTAAAGTTATGTTTCAGTTTCAGTATATATGAACCAGGTCCTGCAGATTTCATGCAAAGTTATACCACATGTTACATATCAGTCTTATAGCTCCATTGTTGTCTCCTATTCCTTTACTTTCAGTACATTCTTATCATGCTATATCCGTCCACTGAGCGTTATGCTCAGCCGTAGTTTTCTTTCATGTTTCCAAACGGCAGGTACACAGGGACGATCTTAGGACTTCTAAGAGAGTACGTGCATTTGGATGGGAGCTATCCAGACTCCTTTATTTTTATGCACACATTACGTTACTTACTTTGGTTGTTTGGACACTGTTTCGTCCTTTTCCGTTCAGTACTTAATTTTTATATTTTGGGCTTGTTGGACTACCGATGTTTGATCCCGGTATTTCTGTTTGGTCAGTTAATGTTTAATACATTGCCTTGCATGCTTTGATGACACGCCATAAATACACGTAACGGTCCATTTATCCAAGTGGGGTGTTACAATTATGGTATCAGAGCGCCTGGTTCGACCTGTAGGCTCTAAAACTTGACCTGTGACTAGTGGGTAGTCACCAAGAACTTCTTGTATTTTGGCGTCGTTATTTTCCATGCTACTCAGGAATTTTATCAGTCGGATTTTCAAAATTTTGATTAAGTAAACGGTTGGTACAGGACTGACCATACTTAATCGCATGTGCTTTTCAAGAACATTTCGTTTTGGTGAACTGACCATAGGCGTTCACCCTTGCCGCTTAAGTTTTGTATGGATGAACTGACCATAGGCGTTCATCCTTACTCATGTCAGATTTATGTTTCAGAAATTGTCATTTTATGAACTAACCCTAGGCGTTCACCAGTATTCATGTCGTGTTTTGTTGACTATACCTTCATGGATTACACTAAGCATATTCAGATTTATTACTTCAGGTTCTTACGTTTTGTCGATTTATCCTCTTTTATTTCAGATGCCACCCAGACGCGACACCGAGAATGATCCTAACGCAGCTGCCATTGCTGCTGCTGTTCAGGCTGCTATACAGGCCATGTTACCCCAAATTCGTGATGAGATCCGAGCTGAGTATCAAAATGGACCTCAGCAGAATAATAACCCTCCTGCTCCACCACCTGCCACTTTACCCGCTTGGCTGGATCTGTTCAACAAGCAGAAGCCCCGACTGTTTGAGCAGACTGTAGCTCCAACGGATGCAGAAGACTGGATCTACCATATAGAGAAATTTTTTGGGGCTATGGGTTGTGGTGATGTTTTCAAAGTTAGGCTTGCAGTTTACAAGCTGGAGGGTCCTGCTCTACATTGGTGGAGGTCTCAGAAACTGTCCAACGGGGGAGATGCTTGGGAGCTTGCATTGACCTGGGCACGTTTCAAGACGATGTTCTATGACCAGTTTTTCCCGCATGCGGAGCAAGCTAAGATGAAGAGGGACTTTCATGTTATTCGTCAGAATAATGGCGAGAACAGTATAGAGTTCATGCACTGATACCTCAGGATGGCTGGATTCTTAGGGGAGGCTGCGGGTACCGTAGAGGAGCAAGTGAAGCAATTTCGCTGGGCTCTTCACACTAGGACTGCAGATAGATTGATGAGTGCCACATTCACTAATGTGTCACAAGTAGCTAATGCAGCTCGGGACATCGAGATGCTTTTTGAGAGGGACGAGCTCGAGAATTTAGAGCGCCCGGAGAAGAGGTACGTCTCACCCAACAGACTTAAACAATTTAGCCATTATTGCTTGGAAACTTATATGTTATTAAAATCTTACAGACATAGAGGAGGAGACCGATCCCAATCGGCTACTCCGCATCAGAACTACAGGAACCACGGTCAGTCTTATGACCGTAATCGGTCAGATAGGAGGAACGGCGGTGATAATTACCGCGGCAGCTCCAACTCCTCTGGCAGCTACAGGTGAGCCTTTAAGCTCCAAGAATACTAAACTATCGTGTAAAACAGATCTTAAATTTATTTGTAAATTCCAACAGAGATGCTGGACAGGGGCGCGACCAAAACAACAGGGGTCAACAGGTTGCCCGACCGGCAAATTCTGGTAATTTTAAAAATTCAGTTAGTCAGCCTTATTTCAGTTAAGTTATCAGAATCGTGACACGTATATATCATCGTAAATCCGGTTCTCAGCAAACCAGAGCTACTTCCACCGGGTTTACTTACCCCACTTGCATCACGTGTGGGAAGAAACACTCGGGACCTTGTCGTCGTGGTTCGGGTAATTGCTACAAGTGTGGTCAGTCGGGCCATTTGAAGAGGGATTGCAAGAGCGGGGATGCTGCCGGTACCTCAGGCCAGATTCCTCAGACTTTACCTCCCCCACCACCGATACCACCAACCACTGGTCGTGTCTACACAACTACCCGTGAGCAAGCAAATAAGACCGCAGGTACTATTACTGGCATTTTGTTTATACGCGGACAGTCTGCATGCGTGCTTTTCGATACAGGCGCCACGCACTCGGTTATATCTACTTCATATGCTGTTAGAATAAACATGACCCCTACGCCACTAGACAGTGCACTTAGTATATCTACCCCCATGCGAGACTCTGTACTCATTACCCAAGTATATAAGGATCTCCCTCTTGAGTTTGATGATAAAATCCATCCAGTCAGTGCTCTTCCTTTGGATATGTGTGAATTCGATATTATTCTGGGTATGGATTGGTTATCGGTTCATCATGCCACCATAGATTGCCATGCTCACCAGGTCATCTTTGGTGATGTCCAGACACCAGAGTATATTCACCGAGGTTTCCTACCAGGAAAACATGTTCAGATCATTTCAGCTTTACAGGCTCGTACCTTACTATATCATGGTTGCGAGGGCTTCCTAGCCACAGTTCATGACACGACTTCGGAGACACCTTCAATTCATGATCAGCCAGTTGTGTCAGACTTTCCAGATGTCTTTCCCGAGGAACTTCCAGGTTTACCTCCCATGCGAGAGGTAGAATTTGGCATCGATCTCATTCCAGGTGCAGAACCAGTATCTAAAGCTCCTTACCGTATGGCTCCTGTAGAGCTTAAGGAACTGAAGGATCAACTTCAGGAACTTCTCGAAAGGGGTTTCATTCGTCCCAGCGTATCACCATGGGGCGCTCCAGTTTTGTTTGTCAAGAAGAAGGATGGTAGTATGCGTTTGTGTATTGACTACCGTGAGTTGAATAAGCTCACTATTCGTAACCGTTATCCACTTCCTCGTATTGACGATTTATTCGATCAGCTTCAGGGTGCCAAGCACTTCTCAAAAATCGATCTGCGATCAGGCTACCATCAGCTGCGTGTAAAAGAGCAGGATATATCTAAAACTGCTTTTCGCACGAGGTACGGTCATTACGAGTTTGTCGTTATGCCATTCGGTCTCACGAATGCGCCCGCAGTATTTATGGACTTAATGAACAGAGTTTTCCACGAATTTTTAGACAAGTTTGTGATCGTATTCATCGACGATATCCTTATTTTCTCCAAATCCAAAGAGGGACATGAAACCATCTCCGTACAGTTTTGCAGATTCTCAGACAAGAAAAACTATACGCTAAATTTTCGAAGTGCGAGTTTTGGCTGAGTACAGTGGCGTTTCTAGGCCATATTGTTTCCGCAGAAGGAATAACTATGGATCCTGCAAAGGTGGAGGCTATCACCAAATGGCCAAGACCGACATCTGTCACAGAGATACGTAGTTTTCTTGGGTTGGCGGGTTATTACCGCAGGTTTGTGGAAAACTTCTCACGTTTGGCGTTACCATTGACCCAACTTATGCGAAAAGGTGAGAAGTTTATATGGACCGAAGAGAGAGAAAAGAGCTTTGAGGAACTCAAGCATCGATTGATCTCAGCACCGATACTTACTCTTCCATCCGGTACAGGTGGTTATCAGGTATACAGTGACGCAT
Source organism: Glebionis coronaria (assembly GCA_025667525.1). Classification (NCBI taxonomy): domain Eukaryota; kingdom Viridiplantae; phylum Streptophyta; class Magnoliopsida; order Asterales; family Asteraceae; genus Glebionis; species Glebionis coronaria. Next base: position 346,403,785 of record CM046882.1, read on the forward strand.
CAGGGAAAGGCTTAGGCTGTGTTCTTATGCAGCATGGAAAAGTCATCGCTTATGCTTCGCGTCAACTGAAGCCGTATGAGAAAAATTACCCTACTCATGATCTAGAGCTCGCAGTAGTCGTTTTCGCCCTTAAAATCTGGAGGCATTATTTATACGGTGAGTCGTGTGATATCTTCACCGATCACAAAAGTCTCAAGTATATATTTACACAGCGAGAGCTGAACATGAGACAGAGGCGAAGGTTAGAACTACTGAAAGACTACGACACTAATATCCAGTATCACCCAGGTAAAGCGAATGTAGTGGCAGATGCCCTTAGCAGAAAGTCGGGTATGGTAAATGGCATCAAAGTTCAGGAAGAAATTATTCAGGACTTAGAACGTTACGATATTGAACTCTTAGTACGCGGACAGAGGGGATACTGGGCTAGTTTGAGGGTAGAACCAGATTTACTCTCTAGGATTAAAGACGCCCAAAAGGATGATGGTGAAATCTGGGCGATCATCCAGAACATTGACCGTCAGACCGAATTTCGCATCGATGACGACGGTATTGTATGGCAGGGTACCAAACTCTGCGTTCCAGAAGATCCTGCTCTCAAAGAAGCCTTAATGACTGAGGCTCACAGCTCTCCGTTCTCTATCCACCCGGGTTCCACAAAAATGTACCACGATCTTAAGCAGCATTTCTGGTGGAGCGGCATGAAGCAGGATGTCGCAACATTTGTGTCTAAATGTTTAACCTGTCAGCAGGTTAAGATAGAGCACCAGCGTTCCAGTGGTCTTCTCCAGCCATTAGATATTCTAATGTGGAAATGGGACAAGATCTCTATGGATTTTGTCACCGGACTACCACAGACTCAGCGGAGACATGATGCAATCTGGGTAGTTGTCGATCGTTTGACCAAGTCAGCACATTTCATTCCTATTCGTAAAGATTTCGCAGTCAGTAAATTAGCGAAACTATTCACCGAGGAGATCGTACGATTACACGGTACACCTTCGGAAATTATATCAGATAGGGATCCCCGTTTCACTTCTCATTTCTGGGGAGGTTTGCATAAAGCTTGGGGAACTAGGCTCAAGCTCAGCACAGCTTTCCATCCACAGACGGACGGTCAATCAGAGCGTACCATCCAGACCTTGGAGGACATGCTACGCGCCTGTGCATTAGAATGGACAGGACATTGGGATGACTATATTTGCTTGGTCGAGTTTGCTTACAACAACAGTTGGCATGCTAGTATCAAGCGTGCTCCATTCGAGATGTTATACGGCAGAAAATGCCGTGCTCCTATTTGTTGGGATCAGGTGGGAGAACGTTTGATTGAAGGACCTGAACTGATAGAACTGACCAATGAAAAGGTCGCCATCGCTAGGGCAAAGCTGCAAGAAGCGCGTACTCGCCAGAAGAGTTACGCCGACAAGCATCGCAGAGATCTATCTTTTCAGACTGGGGATCGTGTGTTCCTCAAAGTATCACCCGCACGCGGTGTCAGACGTTTTGGCCTCAAAGTCAAACTTAGCCCTCGCTACATCGGACCATTTGAAATCCTTGAACGCGTCGGGGAAGTATCGTATCGGTTGGCGCTGCCGCCTCAGCTTTCACACGTTCACAACGTGTTTCATGTCTCATTACTCAGGGGGTACAACTATCATGAGCTTCACAAAGTAAATTATCCACTCGATCAGATTCGGGAGGATTTATCTTATATCGAGGAACCCGAAGCGGTTTTAGATCGCCAGGATCGAGTCATGAGAAGGAAGAACATTCCTTTCGTCAAGATCCTGTGGAGGAACCATACCGAGCGGGAGGCCACTTGGGAAACGGAGGAGTCTATACGGACTTCTTATCCTCACTTTCAGTTTTGATTCGGGTATGTCTTTTCAGCTTTTATGTCGTTCAATTTATCAGCATTTCAGCCTTTACTTCAGTCAGCTTAAATACCTTGTAATTCGGGGACGAATTCTTCTTTTAGAGGGGAAGAATTGTAAAACCCAGTACGCCGCATTTTAATTCGGGGACGAATTATTTCTTTTAGAGGGGAAGAATTGTAAAACCCGTATTTTAAATCGAGAATTTATAAATACGCGGTTTATTATTATTACGCGGGATATTTTTTCCTTAAAACGTACACGTGGAAATTTTTAACAAAACAAACGCGAGAAATTTATTACAAGTACTATTTATTACAAGTGTTATTATTATACAAGATTTAAAAAAAAAAAATTTAATAAGAAATAAAAGGAAAGAAAAGAGGCGGTTTGTGTAAAAAAAAAAAAAGGAAATTGGGCCAAGCCCAATAGCTCAAACAAGAAGGAACGGGGTATTACCCCTTTGTGTATTACGACCAGACCAAAAAAAAAAAAAAAAGGGTTAGGGTTTTGTTTTCCCTGCCGACACAAGAGACAAAAAAAAAAAAAAAGAAGAGTGCCGCCAGTAAAAGTCAAGAACAAGGGTCGGGTTCTTTTGATGCTTTAATCTTTTGATTCGTATGTCCAACCATCGTTTCTCAATCATCAATTAAGGTAATCTTCTTCTTTTCTTTTTATTCCGAAACTCAAATGAGAAAACAAAAACAGGGGTGTCGGGTTGGCTGTGATTCACGAACCGAGACCAACAGGGGTCTCGGTGTGGTTGATCTGACACCAATCGCAAACCCTAAAGGGGGTGGTGGTTTTGGTTATACAGCCGCAGCAAAAAGAGAACCCGAGACTTAGAGTCTCGGGGGGTGTTGTTTCTACAGCCGCAAAAAAAAAAAAAAAAAAAAAAAAAAAAAACAGGGTGCGTCGGGTTGTTTACATCAGGGAACCGAGACCATAGGGTCTCGGTGTGTTGCTGCACGACCCAGCCGAGACCACAGCAGGTCTCGGTGGTTCTTTTCTTGCCAAACCCGAGCCACAAATCAATAAGGGTGCGTTTGGTTGTAAAACAGAACAAGCGGGGGGAAAATGGGATTTAAAACAGTGGGAACTAAGTACATAGAACAGGGGAAAAAATGGACAGAAAACAAGATATATTAGACAGCTTTAGCGACAGTTTTAGCGACAGTCTTTCTGTCGCAAAAACTGTTAGTTATAGACAGTTTTAATAAGGACAGAATTAGCGACAGTTTTAGTGACACAAATTCTGTCGCTAATTCTTGTGGACAGATTTTGTGTATAGGTTAGTTTGTTAGTCGGTAAGCTCGGGACGGGTTTTAAATGATAAAATAAATATTGTTATATTATACCTTTTAAATTAAATTGTTTTACAAATATTTTTATATATGTTTTAAGTGTATTAAATTGAATAAATTCTTAAATATTTAAAAGGGTATATTATTGGAAAACGAATTAAACAATTTAAGAACTTTCTAAATTAAGGAACTTCTATTTTAGCGAAATACTTATTATAGAAATAATTACCGTCAGAAATACGATGTACGTAGCCATTAATATAACGTTAATACATTAAAATAAATTATTTTAATGATCAGATTTAGCCGTAATTGTACGTATGGAATTTCAGAAATAAATAAATAAGAAACCAATAAGACCAGTAAAATTTGATAACGGATATCAGTTAACTTATTCGCGTCTTTTAATTATGTAGCACGCGTGAAGCCCGAGTAGTATTCGTTCAGTCTTCCATTCAGTCAGTTACTGGACTAGAGGTACGGATTTTCCGTTCTTTCAGTAAGGACTTCCTTCCTACGCATGATTAGGATTTCCCATCTTCAGCCAAATGTTTTTCCCAGTATATGTTAAATTTATCAGTAATCATGTTATAACGAAATAAAATTGCCTGAGCATTATATACAAGCACGACCAGTTTATGTACTAGTTACGGAGGTACCGTAACCACGGCACTAGAGGCACCGGTGTCGTGACTCACATGCAGGAGAGTGATATCCTGCATCGTCCCACTCATGTTCAGTTTGGCCATTTTTTTTATATGTATGTTTTAGTGGGGCGTATGGATGCATCCTAGGCTTATATGTGTTACAAGTTATCAGGGTGAATGTGGTGTGTGCTCTACATCCTTCACATTGGAGCTGATCCCTCCACCCAGCACAGTTATTTAGAGGTCACCCCTCTATAGCATGACGAGGTCACCCCTCCAGTTATTCATGCACGGTTGTTACAGCACGTGACCTATATAAGCTCTGGCAAATAAAATACAGTAAATGCATGTTTTCAGAATTTAAAGTTATGTTTCAGTTTCAGTATATATGAACCAGGTCCTGCAGATTTCATGCAAAGTTATACCACATGTTACATATCAGTCTTATAGCTCCATTGTTGTCTCCTATTCCTTTACTTTCAGTACATTCTTATCATGCTATATCCGTCCACTGAGCGTTATGCTCAGCCGTAGTTTTCTTTCATGTTTCCAAACGGCAGGTACACAGGGACGATCTTAGGACTTCTAAGAGAGTACGTGCATTTGGATGGGAGCTATCCAGACTCCTTTATTTTTATGCACACATTACGTTACTTACTTTGGTTGTTTGGACACTGTTTCGTCCTTTTCCGTTCAGTACTTAATTTTTATATTTTGGGCTTGTTGGACTACCGATGTTTGATCCCGGTATTTCTGTTTGGTCAGTTAATGTTTAATACATTGCCTTGCATGCTTTGATGACACGCCATAAATACACGTAACGGTCCATTTATCCAAGTGGGGTGTTACAATTCTGCTTGGTGTAAAGAGAGTAATCAAATCTACTTTGGCAAAAGCCATGCTCAACCAAAACAGTGGTAAGATCACCATACAAGAAAGCATTGCAATTGAACCCCAAAGGAAGAGTCATATAAATGTCCTCATCAAGATCACCATACAAGAAAGCATTGTTAACATCAAGTTGGAAAAGAGGCCAATCATTAGAAACAACAATACTAACAAGACACCTAACAGTAACCATTTTAACAACAGGACTGAAAGTCTCATCAAAATCAATGCCTTCCCTTTGACTATAACCTTTAACAACAACCCTAGCTTTAAACGTGTCAACAAGACCAGAGGACTTGTATTTGATCTTATAGATCCATTTATTGTTGATAGCCTTTCTATTAGCAGGAAGATCAACTAAGGTCCAAGTATTATTCCTTAAAAGGGCTTCAATCTCATTGTTCATAGCCTCAACCCACCTACTATCCTTAACAGCTTCATAGTAGGTGAAGGGTTCAACAGAATTGTTAAGAGTGGTAGCAAAGCAAAAATTGGTGGTATTCAGCCTAGAGTAATTAACATGCTTCTCAATACCATACTTGAGTTTGCTATCAAGGACAAAATCATTAAGCTTAGCAGGCAGCTTAGTAGGTCTACTAGATTTTCTAACAGGTTGCCCTTCTTCTATAGAGTGGTCCCCACTATGATCAATAAAATAACTAGAGCTTTCATTTTCAAGATTGCCCTCAGAGCAGGTTTGCACATTCTCACCTATAGTGGTTGCAGGGTTCTCCTCTTGATGATCCTCAAAGGCATCATCAGTATTGGGGTGAACCCTACCATCCAAACCAGGTGATGCTCTCTCATCATCATTGGGACTTGTGTTAGTTTGGTTATCAAAAAATGTTAAGAGATCAACATCACTTGTAATGACTACATCAGTTGAGTCATTTTCACTATTGTTTTTCATTTTGAAAGGAAAGACAGTTTCATAGAATTTCACATCCCTAGAGAAAAGAATTCTTCTATTATCCAAGCTAAACAATTTATAAGCCTTTTTAACAGAAGAATAACCAATGAGAACACATTTCTCAGACCTAGGTGTGAGATTATCACTGTTATTCAAACAAGTAGAAAAACAAAGACATCCAAAACATTTCAAGTGAGAGAGATTTGGTTTTTTGCTAAACAGCAATTCATAGGGGGGCCTACCATTTAAGACAGAAGAGGGGAGCCTGTTGATCAAATAGACAGCAGTTAAAATACATTCAGACCAAAAAGTGATAGGAATCCCACCCTGAAACATAAGACTCCTGGCAACATTGAGAAGGTGTCTATGTTTCCTTTCAGCAATCCCATTTTGCTGAGGGGTATGAGCACAAGAGGTCTGATGGATGATACCCAAGGAAAAGAGCATAGTGTGAACTTTGTTATTAACAAATTCAGTCCCATTATCAGATCTGAAAATTTTAACTTTGGTATCAAACTGAGTTTTAACAAGGTTAATAATTTGGGTTAACCATTCAGACACTTCATCCTTAGATTTTAAAAGATAGGCCCACACAGCTCTAGAGTAATCATCCACAATAGTGAGGAAGTATCTATACCCTTCCTTACTAGAAACCTTGTAAGGGCCCCACAAGTCCAAGTGAACAAGATTACCAAGTTTACTGGACTTATGATCACTCAAGGGAAAGGGTTCCCTTGTTTGTTTAGCCCTATGACAAGTCTCACAAACAGATATGGAGGTGTTTTTAGAAAGATTGAGGTCAGTTTTGAGGGCATTGAGAACTTGGTCAGAGGGATGACCAAGTCTACAATGCCAGATATCCTTAGAGGTATTAAAAGTCATAGCAGTATTAACAGTACCAAGGCAATTAGTCTTAAGGTCATCAAACAAGTAGAGCCCCCCAGATTCACTACCAGTCCCCAGAGTAGTCCCCTTGGCCAAGTCCTGAATGTAACATTTATCCTCATCAAAACCAACAAACAATTTACTATCCTTAATGAGTTTGTTAACAGACATCAAGCTAACACAGTAACCAGGAACAACCAACACATCATGAAGAACAACATTGTTAGAAAGTTTGAGGTCACCAATGTGACTGATATTGGCAACAGTGCCATTGGGGTGACCAACAGAAATGTTGAGGTTGGAAATATCAACAACATTGAACATACCCACTGTGGAAGTGGTAAGGTGTTGGTTAGCCCCAGAATCAATAATCCACCCCAAAGTAATAGTCTTAACAAGAAATTTAGAGTTGCCATAAAAGAACTTAGAAAAATTCACATTGAACCAGACATTAGCATTAAAGAAGGAAAATCTACCTGCCATGTTGGACTGAGTATTGCCAGAGGAATCATTGATCAAGTTGAGGAGTTTCTGCATTTGTTTAGTGGTGAAAGATGTGACAACCATGGTTTTGGGTTTGTCACTTGGTCTTACTTTTAGGTTATTTTATGTGTGCTTACTTGAATTGTGTGTTTACATGTTTATTTTGTGTGAACGAGGTTGGTGTGGTTATCGTTTATGAGTATAGAGTACTCATAAGTAAATCGAGGAACGGTTATTTCATGTTCATGAGCTCACAAGTGGTGACTATGAAATGAAAATGGTGATATTATGGTGTTTACGTATACGTATAAGTATTATAGTAATAGTATTTTTTTTTTGGATTTACGGTTTAGCGTTTAGAGGTCTCGGGTGAGGTAATTATCCAAAAGAATATTTTTCGGGATGGTTTTAAGTCATTTAGGACTTAGTTATAAAGTTTATTTAAGAATTTGAGATTTTTTTTTAAATTGTATATTTTACGACTTTTACGGTAAAACGCGTAAATTTGACTAGTTTTACGGTTTTGAGGTTTTGGAGGCTTTAGGAGCTGAAATAAATTAAGGAAAATTAAGGTAATATTAATAAGATATTTATTAATAATAAAATAAAGAAAAAAACGAATTTTATGGTGTTTAGGTCGGTTTAGAAGAGAAAAAAAAGGAAAAAAAGAAAAGATTTATGGTAAGTGGGCTTTGGGTTGGACTAGGATTCACCCATACCCTATATAATGTATATACTAAACCAAATTCATTATTTTTCTCCTGGAGATAAAGGAAATTCGTGAGTTATATAAAAAATTAGGGTTCTTCATAAAATTTTGGGGTTTTCATAAATCAAAGGTAAATCTTCATAACCCTTTTCAATTTAATTGTTTTTATGTTTAAATTAATCATTCTTATGATGGATTAAGGGTTAGGGTTTATATATAAACAGTAAATTAATGTTGTATTAATCATAATATGATGATTACATAAGTTTGGGCTTGTAATTAGAGGGATTAGGGTTAATTAATGATGTTGATTTTGTTAAACCCGTTTTTAAAAACTGGGCAGACTTTTGAGTCAATTGTTTTGATCATATTGGGAGTTCTACAAACTCTTATCTTACGATCCACATAACCCTGAAAAGGTATTTGAAGTGGCTTTCCAATGCAAGAAACTAGAACTAAATTGGAGGTTGGGAAGGGGGTCAAAAATAGGTTACAACAGTCGGAGGTCAAAACAGTTTTAAATTCAGCCTGTTTTCTTTTTAAGTTTTGGGTTGTTTGGGGTACTTAGGGTTGCATTGGGATCTTCTCACGAACATGAGAGATGGTTTATATATTGTAATAAGGATCTGCACTTGGGATAAGATTGTGGTTTAGGGTAAGACCCTCGAATGGTAATGAACTTTTCATACGTTTAAAATCAGGAAAACTGGAATGACAAAAGTATATATATATATATCAGGGCCTTAACAGTAGCTTTATGGTTAGGGCAAGTGGGAGGTGTTAGCCAACATATGTAAGGGTATGAATATTCCTTTTACAGAAACTATGGGTATGTTTAAGTGGACGTTTGACTTAAAGTTTTGAGACCTAAAACTGGGACTGTTTTGTGTAAAATTGTGAACGGGATAGCTATTAAACTTAACCAAGTTAAGGACTTGTTAGGGAAGGGTAATGGGGTGTTTAGAGTTATAAATGGGGTATTTATATGAGAGGAGGTTAGATGTCCATCATAGGTTGATGAACCATTTTAGAGGTTGGTTCATGTATTGATTTATGTGTTTTTGGATTATTAGCTTGGGGCTAGAGCAAGGACTTTGGAGAAGCAATCAGGTGAGTTCATAGTCCCATTTTGCTACGTTTTTAAATGTTTTTTTTCCAGTATGGGATGGAGATGACACTTGAAATGTTCTTTAACATGATTTAGTACTATGTTATAAAATGTGTGGACATAAATGTGTTATTGTGTGACTTGCGTGCTTATGTGTTTTCATATGTGCTTTGGTACGTGTTCTGCTATGTGAATCTTGTTTGGATTGTGATTGGCTTTGGTACATAGATGTATGGGTGTCTATGGGACCAGTTGTGATGTGTGTGGAGCGTGGGGCACGATCCGTCCTGAGTACTTGTGCATCGTCTCTTCGGAGGCAAGATATCTCGACGGGGATATAGTTCATCTTCCACAGGTGGTGTGGGAAAGATCCGGATAGTGTGGTGTGTTCTTGTGCCTGTGACGGGATACTTCTTGATTGTTATAATGTGCTTTGTGAATTGTAGATGTGATTGGTACTTGGCTTGAGTTTTGTTGTGGATGCATGTAGCATGATTATCACATTATGGTCCATTACTATAAATTGTTTTTCTTCAACTTATTTACAGCGGATGTCAAGGTTTTTTTTATGATGTTCTAGATAACTTAAACCTATGTTCTCACCAACTTTATGTTGACAGATTTTAGTGTCATTTTCAGGTGAGGTAGTTGTGCAAGATGATGTTAGAAGTGGCTAGAGTATAGAGGCTGCTAGGATTGCATTCAGAGGAATCCCCTTTCCTCTTAGATTTTATTTTGTTTTTTGATTAAGTGAACTTTGTGGTACCTATATGTTTAATGTTTGTTTATTTGTATGTCTTTGGTAAGAGGTAGGCCTGTTACCTACTTACCTAGACGCCTGCATTGTTGAGATATTGTCACGACATTTGTGTCGCCATCTATGATATTTCAATTTCATTTAGTTCTCTCTATAGACACGCTGTTGTTGTGATGATATCCATACGTCGCGCCCCATATTCCGCCATGGTGGGGTGTGACAGAATGGTATCAGAGACAATGGTTATAGAGAATTAGGTTTCCTAGTCGTGTAGCCTAGTCTATAGCTTAAGGGTCCCTGCATATAGGCGTCATAGGAGTATGTGTGCATTTTATAGTAGTTGATGTGTTTGAATATTATTTTCGCAGTATTTGTTAGGTTATGAACTACTATGGTTCATACTTAACTACATGTTATTTTCTTTACGAGTTTTGATTAGTGCGGGTGGAACCATCGTCGTATACGCTAGTCATTGTTGGATTTCGCTTAATTATGTTTTCATGTTCTTTATACATTTCGAATTTTGTCTACGCTGGTTCAGCTAGACTACGAGTTTATGTGTTTCGTGCATTGGCTATGTTATTTTAATACATGGTATTTTAATACATGGGGTTTTGGATCTTATCTTGTGTGGTTATGTGCTTGTGAGTTGTTGGACTATGTGTTATGTGTAGTATTAATTTCTTATAAGTGTCATCATAGGAGGGAGTACATTGGTGAAAGGGAACATGTATAATTATGGAGGCCTACATAATTATATATGTGCCACAACACCACTGGACTTTCAAGTATGATTGCATGAAAGAGAGTTAATACATGCTTGTATAGTATATGTTGGATGGATTTGAGTGTATGTACGCTTATACCTATGTATGTAAAATTATTTTCTACTTACCGGTTGTATTCTTGGGATGGTTGCTAGCCTCGTTTCTTTTTTTAGATGTTCAACTTCTGTAGTAGCGCATTACTCGGGTCCTCATTTCACGTGTTTGTTTGTACGGTACTTTTGGCGTGAAGTATTTTGAGATGGTGGAGATTTCTTTTTGGGGTAACGATGCCTTTTGTTTCGAGTTATACATGGTAAAAAAATAGAACTTGCAAATTGAAAAAAAAAGTTGTTGGTAGTCGATGAAATAAGGAAGTGTCGAAAACGTGTTTGAAATAAGGTGGAATATAATTTTTTTTTCATATAAGCATGGCCTTTTTATTCTAAAATATTTTGGTTTTGATCACCTAAAGTTATTGTTCTTTAGTTAGAATTCTTGTTCTTATTAACTTAAATATGTTAAATCATGTATTAATCATATGATGGGTGAGAGTTTAAATTTTCTAGAATTAAAATAAATTAGACCTTGAATTTTGTAATTAATAACGGGTTTTTTTTAGGGTTTAAAAATCGTTTTTTTTTTGTATAAATCAGAGTAGGCAGAAACTGTCGCTAAACTGTCAAAATATGTCGCTAACTGTCAGAAACTGTCGCTAATGCCTAGGCAGATTTTGAGAAAAATCGTTTTGGTCATAACTTATTCGTTTTTAAAGGTTTTTGGGTGATTCAAAAGCCTAAAATTATGTACTCGGAACATACTTTTCAAATATTCAGAAAGTTTCGTAATTGGAAGTCAGTAGCTTGGTCGAATTAATTGTACAAGTGTTGAGTTTAAGGTTAATTTTCGGACAATATGGTTTAAACTCGTGTTTTGGGTATTTTGTGGTAATGAACACTTGGAGGGTTAACATAGAGATGAGTTGGGAAGGAATTTGAGAGTTCTTTAGACCTTATTATACGTGGTTATATTTTGATGAGTTTTGATTTATGGTACTTATGAGTAAGACTGAAATCGGGGTGACAGTGTTAAACCCGTTGAGTTATGTGACGGCTCCTAACTTGATTTCAAGACAGTTCTTGTCTGATGAGTTGCGAGATTTAGTTAGGTTGGTTACATAACTTTATGGTTTTGATAAGTTTCCTCGCGGACGGTTAAGGCTCATGTGTTGTTGGTTGAGATTATTTTCGTGTAAACTGAGTTCACGTTTGAACGTGAAGGTTTTATCAGGGATATGCATCCTCGTTTGTTTGCTGAGAATAAGTTTGAGTTTGGGAGTGAATCTCGGGACGAGATTTCTATTAGGAGGGAGTGATGTGACAACCGTGGTTTTGGGTTTGTCACTTGGTCTTACTTTTAGGTTATTTTATGTGTGCTTACTTGAATTGTGTGTTTACATGTTTATTTTGTGTGAACGAGGTTGGTGTGGTTATCGTTTATGAGTATAGAGTACTCATAAGTAAATCGAGGAACGGTTATTTCATGTTCATGAGCTCACAAGTGGTGACTATGAAATGAAAATGGTGATATTATGGTGTTTACGTATACGTATAAGTATTATAGTAATAGTATTTTTTTTTGGATTTACGGTTTAGCGTTTAGAGGTCTCGGGTGAGGTAATTATCCAAAAGAATATTTTTCGGGATGGTTTTAAGTCATTTAGGACTTAGTTATAAAGTTTATTTAAGAATTTGAGATTTTTTTTAAAGTGTATATTTTACGACTTTTACGGTAAAACGCGTAAATTTGACTAGTTTTACGGTTTTGAGGTTTTGGAGGCTTTAGGAGCTGAAATAAATTAAGGAAAATTAAGGTAATATTAATAAGATATTTATTAATAATAAAATAAAGAAAAAAACGAATTTTATGGTGTTTAGGTCGGTTTAGAAGAGAAAAAAAAGGAAAAAAAGAAAAGATTTATGGTAAGTGGGCTTTGGGTTGGACTAGGATTCACCCATACCCTATATAATGTATATACTAAACCAAATTCATTATTTTTCTCCTGGAGATAAAGGAAATTCGTGAGTTATATAAAAAATTAGGGTTCTTCATAAAATTTTGGGGTTTTCATAAATCAAAGGTAAATCTTCATAACCCTTTTCAATTTAATTGTTTTTATGTTTAAATTAATCATTCTTATGATGGATTAAGGGTTAGGGTTTATATATAAACAGTAAATTAATGTTGTGTTAATCATAATATGATGATTACATAAGTTAGGGCTTGTAATTAGAGGGATTAGGGTTAATTAATGATGTTGATTTTGTTAAACCCGTTTTTAAAAACTGGGCAGATTTTTGAGTCAATTGTTTTGATCATATTGGGAGTTCTACAAACTCTTATCTTACGATCCACATACCCATGAAAAGGTATTTGAAGTGGCTTTCCAATGCAAGAAACTAGAACTAAATTGGAGGTTGGGAAGGGGGTCAAAAATAGGTTACAACAGTCGGAGGTCAAAACAGTTTTAAATTCAGCCTGTTTTCTTTTTAAGTTTTGGGTTGTTTGGGGTACTTAGGGTTGCATTGGGATCTTCTCACGAACATGAGAGATGATTTATATATTGTAATAAGGATCTGCACTTGGGCTAAGATTGTGGTTTAGGGTAAGACCCTCGAATGGTAATGAACTTTTCATACGTTTAAAATCAGGAAAACTGGAATGACAAAAGTATATATATATATATATATATATCAGGGCCTTAACAGTAGCTTTAAGGTTAGGGCAAGTGGGAGGTGTTAGCCAACATATGTAAGGGTATGAATATTCATTTTACAGAAACCATGGGTATGTTTAAGTGGACGTTTGACTTAAAGTTTTGAGACCTAAAACTGGGACTGTTTTTTGTAAAATTGTGAACGGGATAGCTATTAAACTTAACCAAGTTAAGGACTTGTTAGGGAAGGGTAATGGGGTGTTTAGAGTTATAAATGGGGTATTTATATGAGAGGAGGTTAGATGTCCATCATAGGTTGATGAACCATATTAGAGGTTGGTTCATGTATTGATTTATGTGTTTTTGGATTATTAGCTTGGGGCTAGAGCAAGGACTTTGGATAAGCAATCAGGTGAGTTCATAGTCCCGTTTTGCTACGTTTTTAAATGTTTTTTTCCAGTATGGGATGGAGATGACACTTGAAATGTTCTTTAACATGATTTAGTACTATGTTATAAAATGTGTGGACATAAATGTGTTATTGTGTGACTTGCGTGCTTATGTGTTCTCATATGTGCTTTGGTACGTGTTCTGCTATGTGAATCTTGTTTGGATTGTGATTGGCTTTGGTACATAGATGTATGGGTGTCTATGGGACCAGTTGTGATGTGTGTGGAGCGTGGGGCACGATCCGTCCTGAGTACTTGTGCATCGTCTCTTCGGAGGAAAGATATCTCGACGGGGATATAGTTCATCTTCCACAGGTGGTGTGGGAAAGATCCGGATAGTGTGGTGTGTTCTTGTGCGTGTGACGGGATACTTATTGATTGTTATAATGTGCTTTGTGAATTGTAGATGTGATTGGTACTTGGCTTGAGTTTTGTTGTGGATGCATGTAGCATGATTATCACATTATGGTCCATTACTATAAATTGTTTTTCTTCAACTTATTTACAGCGGATGTCAAGGTTTTTTTTATGATGTTCTAGATAACTTAAACCTATGTTCTCACCAACTTTATGTTGACAGATTTTAGTGTCATTTTCAGGTGAGGTAGTTGTGCAAGATGATGTTAGAAGTGGCTAGAGTATAGAGGCTGCTAGGATTGCATTCGGATGAATCCCCTTTCCTCTTAGATTTTATTTATTTTTTTGATTAAGTGAACTTTGTGGTACCTATATGTTTGATGTTTGTTTATTTGTATGTCTTTGGTAAGAGGTAGGCCTGTTACCTACTTACCTAGACGCCTGCATTGTTGAGATATTGTCACGACATTTGTGTCGCCATCTATGATATTTCAATTTCATTTAGTTCTCTCTATAGACACGTTGTTGTTGTGATGATATCCATACGTCGCGCCCCATATTCCGCCATGGTGGGGTGTGACAAAAGAGTTTGGAGAATTACAAGTGGAAGCTTGTTTTTCCCCAGTTTTAATATCACAATTAGCATTAAAATTAGGTTTAAAAACAGTTTGCCTTTGATTATTACCCCCCCTTTTAACATAACCAGCAGGATAACCAATCAATTCAAAGCATCTATCAACAGTATGACCAATCTGATTGCAATGAGTGCACAAAAGATTAGGGTTAGGACCCCTAAAGTTTTTAGACCCATTGCCTTTGTTAGGGGTTCTATTAGAAACATTGGAAGTGTTTCTCCTATTTTGATTAAAGGTCTTAGCAGCAAAGGAAGTAGCATTCAATTTTGCCTATGCATGATCAGAGTTATCAGGAACACCCCTATGGGATTCCTCTCTAGAAACAGTGACATAAGCTTCCTTAACATCAGGGAGTGTGTCCCTAGTGAGAAGAGCAGTCCTAACAGGCTGATAACAGTCATCAAGCCCATAAGAAACTGCATAAGCCTCATGATTTGCTGATGCAAAGCTAATTCAGTGCTAGCAGAACAAGAACATTTAACAGCACAAACACATTTAGGAATCTTAGACACAGCATCAAACTCTCTCCATAGAGAGTTCAACCTATGATAATAATCAGATATAGAACTACCCCCTTGTTTAATAGACCCAATTTTCTGAAGCAAATTATAAACAATGGAACCATCAACCTTGTCATAAGTTTCATTAAGCTCTTTCCAGACATTAGCAGCATTTTCAGAATAAACAAGACCCATGTAAACATCACTAGAGACCACATTCATAATCCAAGTAAGAACCATAGCATTACATCTATCCCATTGAGCACACAACACATCATCAGTATAAGAATCTTAAACAGGATCCATCAACAAAAGCAATTTTGTTCCTAGATTGTAAAGCAAGTCTCAAAGCATTGTTCCACATCCTATAGTTCTCAGTCCCCAACAACCTGAAAGGGACAAGGACAGAGCTGCTATTATCACTATTATGAATGTGAAGTGGATTTCCAGCATCCAAGTTGCTGATGAGAGCAACAGGATTGGTGGTGGTCTCAGGGAAGGCCCCACTTTCACCATTTCCTCCAGAAATGTCAGGCTGTGGACTGGGATTGGCCAGAGCAGGTATCCACACCAGTCAAGGCTGGAGGGTCAAGATGTTAACCGAATCCGTTTGCACCCACACACAAGACAACAGTGACCCACAAAAGTAACCAAGAAGAAGGCAAGAGGGAAAATGAAAGAAGACTTACAGCGGAAATAACAAGAAAATACACCCAATCTCTAGATTCACTTAGTCTAGAGGATGGGTGAACCACCAATTAGAAACCCCCAAAAAATAATAAAAGTTAGGGTTAGCAAACCCTAACAAGTGTACCTGTGTAAATAAGCAAAAAAATTGGTAACGGCACCACCAAGGTGATACCAGGATACCAATAATAGAGAAAACCCCCAAAAAATTAAATTAGGGTTTCAAGAAACCCTAATCAAATCTTCTAGGTTTTTAACGGCACCACCAAATAAATCAACGGCAACACCTACTAAAGCTTCCTGGGCACCTTAGAGACAAAACCCCCAAAAAATAAATTAGGGTTTGTGAAAACCCTAAAAATATTTTTCAAGAAAACTAACGGCACCACCAAATCAAGCTTCCAGAAGTGACAAGAGAGCAAGAATCACAACCCAAAGTATAAAACCCTAAAAAATTAATTAGGGTTTCGAAAAATCAAAAAACTGATTATAATAAAAAAGAACCGAGAGAGCTTCGATGGCTGAAAGATCTATAACCAGAGCTCTGATACCATGTTAAAAACACAATATCACAGACAAAGCAGATCTTACACCCAACCAACCACCCCTTGGTGTAATTTATTACAAATCAGAGTTCAAAATACAAAGATAAAGATTAGTCCCCAAACGGGTGCTAATCGAACGATTACAATAGAAATAGTGAGAACGTCCCAACTAGGTTGATCCGTTCTCCCTCACAATACAAGAGATCACTCAAACACTCAGCTATACAAGATGAAACATCAAACTCCCAGGTCAGACCTCCATGGATGGAAGGATGAGATGAGAAAGAGAGAGAGAGAGAGCTGCGCGCACACACAAATATGTGTGTTGTGTATGTGTGATGAGAAACCCTAGTCAAAGACTAGGGTGATATACTTGTTTTGGTCAAGGGGCTCCAACGGCAACAAAGCCCATCAGGATAGAAACCAAAGGCCCAAAAACCCAAAACCTGAAAACACAAACATGCATAAGAGACAAAGAAAATATAACACAATACCAAAGTAACAATACCAAAGTTACAAGATACTTTGGCAAATTGTAAAAACAACACAAACAGCCCTAATAGTTTGAAAGCATACGGATTAGTTCCTTTTCTAGTCGAGAACTACATAATAGATACGAAAAGAGAAACAAAGTGGGATCAGTAATCCTAAGGTAATCCCACATTGACAGACACATTATAGTATTGCAAAGATGAAAATGATTGTTAACCTATTTAAATGACAGACAAAGCTCCCAACATAGTTGACAAAGAAGCATATGTATTTTGTCGTGACCTGACATCACTTGTGTCAAAGAAAGAAAGAAACTACTGTACCATCCCCGAATGCATTTAACTCAACTCCTGTCCTACCCAATTCATTACCAAGTACTACTTTCCTATTTACTTCACACACTAAAAACACACACACACAGTAAGTTGAAAAAAATGGAAGAAATAGTTACTGCTGACAGTAGTGAATCAATTACTCGTCAAGTAATTCTCATATCTGCTGGTGCTAGTCACTCTGCTGCTCTTCTATGTAAGTTTTTTTTCTTCTTTTTTTATTTGTGAGGTTGTTTTTGTATACAATTCTGTATTTTTGTTTTTCACATAGTAGATTTTATCAAGTGATTCAAACTCTCCGGATTATTCGGGTTTGGAATTGCTTGCTTTCGTTTAGTCTATAGACATGGAAGATGGATCCCTAAGGGCGTGTTTTGTTGCACACACAGATTTCCTTCTTTTCCATCTCTAGTACAAACCTTAGAAAACGCGTGTTCACATTTGCATTTTTTAGACAAGTGGAAGGCAAAAAAAAAAAATAAGTATAAATTGGTGTTCTCATAGAATTAGTTAAAGATGTGAAAAAGTTGGTTTACTAATCTACAAACTGGCTTACTTGCCAAGTTTTTTTTTCTTTGTGTTGTGAGGGATTCTATGTTTAGGGTGTCTTGTTGACAATACATTATTTGGGGTAGTCTTAGGAGAGAAGTGGTCCGAGTAACTCAGATTAGTAAACCAAGTTAAAATCCCTTATACCAACATGTATCCAAATGATGATTAACTCCTGATTATTTACGTAATTCAGTAGGGTCGGCATTGCTTCTTGATGATCAAATGGATGTGTGCATGTTTTACTCAGTAAGTAGTCATAATATGGGTTTATTAGTGGCCACACCGACCTCCTCAAAAGGGAGGGATTTACTCGGTTTAAGTCTGTTTGGCGGTGGGTGCAGATCCCGTTGATTAGTCGGCCAAAAGATTGGTTAACCATGGTTAACCAAAAAAAAAGATTGGAGTTATTTTACCAAAAGGGTGATGGAGGACATGCTAAATGTGTACCCTTTGTCGACACATTATCTTATACTAGATCCCTAGGTTGTCCAGGCATTAAGGGGGTATACCATTGTATACAAGTCATGTAAAACTTATGAGGCAGAACGTTTACTCTTGTGTCGAGTATTAATATCCATCTGGTACTGGAAGTATATGCTTTACAGGCTATGTTATAACCAACAAGCTATGCCTCCACCCATATACTCGTGAGAATGTATTGTAGAGATCACTAGAAATTATGTTCA